>SKCR01034569.1:0-83066 GCA_019454045.1 Zanthoxylum bungeanum
CGACTCACGAGTAGTTTTTTCAGTTACCTGTTTGTTTTCTACTGACCGTTGTAGTCTTGTAGAAAGCAAATGAATTCAAGTATTTTAGCTGCTGATTGCAATGGTTTCATCAAATAAAATTAAGTACAAGTTTTTTTTATTATTATTTTCTGATCGGTTACATTAATTTTTTTTTTATGTTATTATATTTATCTCAAACATTATTTTATTAAGTTTAGTAAAATACAAACATCTATTTATGATTTTTGTCTATGTTAATTTAAATATTTCCTAATCTCGTTTGACATATAATCAGTGACAGACCAATAATTTAATCTACAGGGGACTTAATATAAATATTTTTTAAAATTTTTAAGGAATGATGTCGGAATTGATTAAGAATAAGAGATTCAAGATGATTTTACTTTGAAATATATATATATTTTTAATCTTGAGCAAATACAAGAATATCAATTCATCATCATTATTTTCATAATAACTTAATGCAATGTTTCAAAATTGCATTCGAGACGGCACCTCGAATCGTGTCTCAGCTTCCTCAAGGCAGCTACCTCGAATCAGAATATGGCAAAGGGCAGCCTCCATCAATTGAGGCGGCCCGCCTCAGTGTAATTTGTGTTAGGGCATCCGAATAAGACGAGAGGCGAAGCCAGACGAAAAATTACCTTCTTTTTTTAAAAATTAAATAAACTATATAAATGGAAACTGGAATCAGGACTTTTATCTTTGATTTTTATTATTGTACAAAAGTGCTACTGTTGTTTTTTTTTTTTTTAAAGGAAAACGAAATTTCATTGCTTACTTAAAGATGTGAGAATACACCTAATGTTTGAAGGAAATCTATTTTTCCATATAACAGGATAATCTTCGCTAATTGCCAACTTTGCAAGAGTGCGAGCAATAAGATTACAAAAACGAGAGATATAGCTAATAAAAAATATATCTAAACTAACTAGCTTTTCAATAATATCTTCAATAATCCACAGAATTTCTGTCATCGTGCCCTTCCTGTTAGAAATCAAATCCACAACCTGGGTACAGTTCGTTTCTACTATTAGATGTCGAAAGTTCATTTCTTTCGCAACTTGGAGCCCAAACTTTATAGCCTCAGCTTCCGCAACCTGCACATCCCCATTAAAACCTAAGCTCTTAACTACTGCGCATCAAACCTCCCCCCTGAGTTTCTAAACACCACCCAAGGCCTGCTTTGCACATACACGCCCCCACTGCCGCATCTTGTTCATTTTTATCCATCCCTCTGGAGGAGGTTTCCACGTGCAATTTTTACCACTTACTCGCTTGGCCGAGGAACCCAGTTTTGAATCAGATAGGAGCTGTCTAGAATCCACAATTGCTTGAGCTCTTGCAATCGACCTATAGGGGTCTTCAGCACCCCCTTCAAAGATTTGCTTATTTCGCGCTTGCAACACTATACAACAAATAACCCTGAAAAGTTACAGTTCTTCAACCTCCACTGATTTTGCTAACTCAGCCATCATCTCCACAACCCCTAGCTTCTTGTCAACTTTACCCCATGAGAATACATGAGACAATCTCCATACTCTTCGAGCATGCTTGCACTAGAAAATAGCATGAGAGAGTGTCTCGTTTGATACCCCACATCTAAGGCATCATGGGTCTTCCACCACCTTCTTCTTCCAAAGGTTTTCAGCCGTGGGTAATAAATCAATAGCAACTCTCCATAGGAACAGCTTTATCTTTTCAGGAAGCAGGCTACCCTAAATGAATTTCCAGAACACATCCATGTTTTCCGAACTGCTAAGAGCATAAGAGAATCTGTCCCTCCATGCCAATCGGTACCCGCTTTAAACAGAGTATTGTCCATTTTTGTCGAAGTGCCAAATCTGGTGATCATCTTTTAATCTTCCTGGCAGCAGACACTATACTATTGTTTCCACATCTAATGGATGGAAATTCTCATGAGGATATCTTTGTTCCATCGGTTCCACTCCAACAGGTGAGCCACAAATCCATCTGCCCCTAACGTTGAGGGTGGAAATTCTCCATGAATCCCAAAGTGCTATTGTTGTTATTCAAAGTCGTTTAACTATTTTTTTTTTTTTTTTGTTGAAGCTTGTGTCAAATTATCATTTTCTTTAATTTTTTTTGCTGATTTTTTATTTAATTCTTTTTGCTGATTTTTTTGTGGTCATGGCGAGTCGGAAACATACAGCTTCAAAAGTATGGGCAAGAAATTGAAAGAGTACAAGGCAATGGGTATAAGTATATTCAATGTACTTTTTACAATAAATTACTCAAATGAGGTGTGTTTAAAATGAAAGAATATCTTGTGGGTATTCATGGTAATGTTGTCTTATGTACAAAGGTTCCCATAGAAGTAAAAGATGAAATAAAAAATTACTTGGAGAAGCAATCTGATGCAACAATGTAGCACAATTATTTATAGAAGAAATAATTGATCAATCTGTCTCTTTGGGCAATAAATCCACTAATGATTCAAACAAAAGTGTTCCCAAAAGAAGAGTCAGATGACCAATGGATAGATTTGTACAAAAGGTTAAAGATTCATAGGTGGTGGATAATCTGAAAGTGCAAGGAAGTGAGAATGAGTTGTGTGATCGCATGGCACAAGACATTGGTAAGTTTTTTTTTTAGAATGAAATTGCTTTTAATGTTGCTTGTAGTACATCATTTGTCAATATGTTACGATCAGTTAGAAATTCTGAGCTGTTAGAGTTGGTGTTCGGCGTGCCAAATTTCGTTGTATTTAAGGTAAACACAATGTATATTTATATTTAATTATGAATAAAATTTAGTAGTTTTCATCAATGTAATTTTTTATATGATTAAGGCGTAAAATGACCTTAGAATGAATAGTTGTGAAGTAATTACAAAAGCGCCGCAATTGTCACTGAGACTTGTCACAATATAATTCATTCTTAAAATTATTCCTAGTCAAGGTTTACATACATGGTCGGTTAGTAAACCCGTGAGACCGGTACGTATTGTATATTATAATTATTCTAATGGTTTATCTGAGTAAACCAAGAGTCTTGGGAGACTCATAAAAACACATAGTTATTTATTGGATAAATATTGAACGACTCATTTGAAGATTCCTGATAGATGGTACACCAACGTTAATAGGAATCCTTACGAGTCGACTAACATATTAGCTCTTTTGACTTGTGATACCATTGTGGATATGTGAGATATCCTACACACTTTGATGGCAGTCACGTCAACGATCTTTTAAGATCAGACCTCCGCTTGTTCGTTGGGTATGAACTGATACTCACGATATCATGTGATGTATCCAGAGAGGATCTGTCAGTCCCGTGTACGGGATTTAGGTATCCAATTTGTGATTCTTTGAAATCTTTGGCTGAGGTATGATTCAGAAATAATTTCAAAATTTATTAAAGAATCATAATTATGTCGCGACACATGAATTGTTCATAGCAGAGATTTGACGTTTAATCTATATCTCTAGAACAATTTGGATAACCTTTGACAAATGGATTACATATATGCAATGACTTCGACTTGAATGGTTCGACTTGATTATCTGTGGTCATCGTAATTGTGAGTGGACAAATTACAGACGTGGAAATGGTTTCCATGACATATAAACTTGAACCTATAGAGTCCCGTAATATAAAGTGTAATCGTTGAACACTTGGACAATTAATTATGGATAATTTAGATTATTCATATTTTACACATGCATATTAAATAATATGTATTTGTATACGATACATAATTTTGATTAGATACACATTAATGATCTATTAGATTTTGACACTTGTTTTATTATTATTAATTAATTAATTAATTATTAATGATAAATGGAAGAATATTCTTGGAATCTTTTTCCATAATGTATTTTATCTTTTTGTTAATAAACATTAGATAAATTAATTAATTGTTAATTTATTTATTTTTGGGTTAAGAATATTACTTGAAATATTCTTAACAATTTGGCCAATTTGGTTGGCTAATCCATGCATTTTTGACACATGAATTTATTAACAAAAAATCAAAATAATCATTTAATTTTGGATAAGATCAATTGGGTGTCAAAATCTTGACCATAATAAATTATTATTTTTGATCAAATAATTACCCCAATTTTCGAAAATTGAGAGGGAAATTATATAAATGGAAATTGTTACATTTTGTTAGGCTTGGCCATTTTCTCATGTGTTAAGAGAAAAAGAAAAAAAGGGATTAAGGTTTAAAAAAACTTCCAACACCAAGAAGGAAAAATTGAAGAAATTGAAATTTATATTAAGGTAATATTAAGTTCCTAATTTCTGTTTTTCTTGTTTTTATTTCTTGAGCATGTAAATATGTATGAGATATGTATATTGCATGTTTTAATTATATATGTATCTTGGATATATATATTTGAATCAAAAACTTGGTGTTGGTTGTTTTGATTAACCTTGACAATTTTCTTTTGTTAAGCATGAGTAAAGATTAATTAGTGAATTAATCTCAAAATTAAAATTGATATTCTAGAGTGATTATTGCAACTCAAATATTACCTAGAATTTGTTAGGGTTGATGCTCGGAACGCCAATTTTCTTATGTATTTCCCTGTAAATACTTATGTAACATTTTATTATGAATAAAATGAACAGTTTCTTTTATATAACATCTCTTTATATATGGTAAAGATGTAATTGACCTTAGAATGATTAGTTATGATATTGTTGGAAAAGAGTCGCAAATGACATTGAGTTGTATCATGACGTTGTCATTCTTAGACGGTTCCTGGTCAAGGTTTACACTACTTGGTCAATAAAGTAAACCCGTTGAGACTTGTACATATCGTATTCTTGAATCTTGGATTCCAATGGTTTCTTAATGAACCATGAGTCTTGGAGACTCGTATAGACGTGTAGGTGTTTAAAGTGGATAAACACTGAATGACTCACCAGAGATTCTTAATAGATGCTACATCAACATCAATAAGAATCTTCGCAGGTTGAGTAGCATAGTGATTATTTGACTTGAGATACTACTGTGGATATATGAGATATCCTCCACACTTTGATGGCAGTCACGTCATCGACCTATTTAGGTTATATATTCGTCTGTCCATTGGGTGTATGGACCGATCCTCATGATATCTTGTGTGTGTTAAGATAGAATCTGTCAGCTTTGTGTATAGAGCATAGGTATTCAATATGGAATTAATAATCTGTTAAATCCATGGGCTCATGGTACACTGTAGATACGAGTTCTAAGTGTTATTAAAAGATTGCTAATAGAAACATCGACCTGATTATATTTATAGAGATTTGATGTCTATATCTATATCTCTGGAATAATCTGAATACTTGTGATGGAGGGATTATACATATGCAATGACCTCGACCTGTATGGTTCAGTGCGTTTATCAGTGTTCGTCATAATTTACGGGTGAGTAGATTATGGACATGAAATTAGATTTCGTGGCGGATATGTTTGAACCTAGAGAGTCTCAATAATGAAATATACTTGTAGAGTACCAGGGAAACTTTTATGAATAATATTGATTATTTTTAAATCGTTTAACGATTAAACGAAAGATACATGCAAATAGACCTTTTGTTCATTTCCTAATTAATGTGTATTTGTATTTAATGTATGATTTTATTAAATACATATTAATTAAATATCAAATTGTGATATTTGACATATATCATTAATATATGTATTTGAGATATTTAAAGTAAATATAATACATATATTTGAGATAGTTGTATTTATTTAATTATTTAATTGTTAAATGATTAAAGTAATTAAAATATAAATATCTATTATTATGATGAAGTTTGGACCAAGAAGAAAAATCAAGAAAGCTTGGATTTAGTAAGTTTTTCCAACTTTCTATTAGAAGGAACCTTGTTCCTTTTGTTCTTGGCTACAACATATGTAGTTATTAAGTTTTTCTACTCTCTTGTGTTTGTGTTTTGATGGTTAGAAGTATGAATGAAAGATGTATGCATGTATGTTTAATAAAGTAAGCTTATAAATGGTGTGTAAGCTTTCTTTTGATCATTTGATGATCTTGTTGCCATTCTAGAGTTGATAGGCCACTTTGTTCTTGAGTTATTTAAAAATGGTGAGACTTGTTGTGTGTGGTAGAGACTTGATTAAAGTATTAGATTTGTTTAATTTTTAAAATTAGGGTTGATACCCTTTCCAAATTTGAGACTTTTCAAATATGTGTTGTGTAATGATGTATATTTAATTTGGCGTTGATTGGATATCATCTAATGTTGTTTTGAACAAGATTGGACCAAAATGCACAAGTTGGAAAATTCTTGGTGTTCATGGCAATTTTGGACTTTTGTGGGATTTGAGTTGCAATTTGTATTTTGATGTGTAAGATATGTTTAAATCATTTTGGTAGTGATTTGGAATCACTTAAATTTATATTTGACAAATTAGGACTAAAATGATCAAAATATAAAAGTTTGGGATCACAAGTCAATTAAGTTAAAATCTGTTTTTTTGGTAAAAAAAATTCAATTTTTAAGTATTGAGTAATTAGAATAAATAAGTTTATTTTAATTTCCAAGAAAAATTGAAATCAGAAAATTTTGATTTTCTACGTTCCGCTGCGTTACCCGGATTTGCCTCCTAAAACACCAACAGAATTATTCTTGGAACTTTATATTGTGGTGATTAATTTTGGTGTAAATTAATTGGATTAATTTTGTGAATAAATTGAATTTTGGCTTGAAAAATGGACAAATAATGTTTCTGGATCAGATCTGATTTGGTTCCCTAAAATAGAATATGGCTATCCAAACAGTGAACTTGTCACTGTTTGGGCAGCCCAAGCGCTGATCGGTCACTGTCCAAGTGACCGGGTTGGCCCGGATCGGTAGTTGGTCATCCGGTTTGACCATTTACCTGTTACGTGTAGTATTTGTCGAAAAATATTTTTGTAAAATAAATCGTCATGTTTCGAAATATATTATGTTACTAATTGTTAATAAATAATATATTTAAACTATTTTGAGTGAATTAAAAATATTTGATATTAATTAATTCACTCCGGAAATTTTTTTATAATGTTTAAAAATCATTTTCGCTATTTTACCTCGCCTTTGCTGCGCTTACCCCAACAAAATGGTATCAGAGTGTCTGATCCCATATCTGAAATAATTTTTCATGCTTTAAATATTTGATATTTAATTAAAT
The DNA here is from genome assembly GCA_019454045.1 of Zanthoxylum bungeanum. Lineage (NCBI taxonomy): Eukaryota > Viridiplantae > Streptophyta > Magnoliopsida > Sapindales > Rutaceae > Zanthoxylum > Zanthoxylum bungeanum. Next base: position 7,186 of record SKCR01034569.1, read on the forward strand.
TTATTTTACACATGCTTAAGAATTAATTGATTGGATCAATTATTTTAACTGTTTGACAGTACTTTAAAAATCCATATAATAAGGCTTTATTTTCTATGAGTGTATTGTACACTATTTGGTCCGTCTCGTCAATATGAATGTAAATAATTTTCCTAATACTGTGGTTGCATATGCCGAATGTAACATCCCAGATTTTCAGGAATGTTCTAGAAGTTTTCCGGAGCAATGTTTTAGTCTCGGATCGTGATAATAATGAAAAATAAGAGTTTGAGCGAAGTTATATGAGTTGGAATATTATTTTATGAATTTTCGTCGCGTTGGAAAACGCATGGGATCAAAAGCCGATTACGCGATTTTCGTAAAACGCGTAAAGTTTACTGTTTTGACCACAGAATTAGCAAACGAACTTCGATCGAGCTGATTTTTGGACCATTGGACTCAGTTTTCCGAGACGAACAACTTTCGTATTGCATACTTTTCGAGAATCACATTAGAAGGGCTCCGAATGTACGATTTTCCAGAAGGTTCTAGAATAGTGGTCGATTTGTTATTTTCGCGGGGACCAAAATGATATTTTCCAACTCATTATATAAAGCCTTGAAGTTTTGAGAAATTGCAAAGATGGCAAACCCTTCACCCTCCTCTCACCCGCACCCCCATCGCCCATTTTGGAGAAGCTTACGCCGGCGACGATTCCGGCCACCACAGGCTGGCGCGCCGGTGCCGATCTGTTCCCCCAGTGACGCCAAGCAGAATGGTGGCCGGCGGTGACCTTGGATCGCCGGCGAACGGCAGAAACGGTGGAGAATAGGCGTGCCCATGGGTGTGTCGATCCCGGCTCGTCGGGTCGTTTTACGAGCCGTGCCACCCGCCAAATCGAAGCCCTCGACGAGTACTACGAGTGTGTGGAGTCGGTTTCGCCAAACATCGGCCGGTTGCACGTGAAACAAGAGAAGAAGGTTCGGATGAACAGTAAACCCATGTTGAAAAGTAGCTCCGATCGAAATTCCATCGTACTAGCGCGTTCGTATGGCCGTTGGTAGTCCGATATGGCCTCGGAATTTCGGTATGACTCTCTGTTTAGATTTTGTTATTTTCAAGTGTTTCGATTTATATTCGGATGCTTCTAGTAATTTCGTAGTATAATGAATTGGCATGAACTAAATTGAATATGTTTTAATATGTTAAAACGATAAATGTGGTAGAATCCGGGATGAATCGGATGAGATATGATTGATCCGGTAGAATTAGCGAGATTCCAGTAAAACGGAGTTTCTCGCGCGACCGAGCGTAGATGATCGTAATCATGTAAATAGTATATATGTCATATTGCGAGGGTAATTTGGTAATTCCGGAGTAGTTCAGAGGGTTCAAGACCCTTCCGTAGCGTTTGCGGAAACTTTTCCGCAAGGTTTGCCGCAAACGCGTAAAACGAGATTCTAGGCTACCCAGCTAGTTGGAATTGTATAGAAAGATATGTATTAGAGTAATGAAGTTGGTACCGAAGTATCGAAAATGATTCGGGTGTTCCGAGAAAGTCCGTAGTTGGTATAGACGAGTTGAAAGTTCCGCAAATAGCGGTTCTGACAGATGGTGTGTTTTGTTTTGACAGATCGGACCCAGATCGCGGGCGTTCGTCTAGCCAGGTAAGTAACTCATGCCTTGAATACTTAAGAAATCTAGCGTTGGTCGAAATCTGCAATATAACAAAGTTGTATATAGTTATAAGTATGAAACCTATATATTTATATACTTATATAATGATGAATGTAGAGGAGATAAGCAAGTGTATTTATATACATATCCAGATAAGAAAAAGTAATTATAAGCAGATGTATGAGCAAGAGATAAGCATGAGTACATAGAAATATAAAGATGCATATGTAGGTATAAACTGGTATTTATACTTAGATAAGAGCATGTGAATAATATCATGAATATAATTTAGTGAAACTTGGGTTTGGGGGATGTAGAAACTACACCCTAGGGAATGGGATTAGAGTTATAAATGAGATAAACAGATAGGAACTAGAGATATGAAAGAAATTTGTAATTTATGCGTTATGTAAGAATATTAGCAACATATGAATATATACGAGTATATAAAGTGATAAAGAGCCTGAATGAACAGAATATGAATAACATGAGATTATATATAAAAGATTATGATTTGAGATTTCTGAGCACAAGTTGATAGTTAGAAAATGGCAAAGCAGTTTAAGAACTAAGACATTGGAATTCATATAAGTTTGATGTCTGATATAGTAGTAGAGTTTCGAATGTATGTGTATGAATATAAATTGTGCAATATATTGATTGTGAGTCACTAGCAAGGTAAGTTATAAAGGTAAGCTAAGTTGTGATGGTTGAATGTATGCATATATATAGATATGTATGAATGTAAGATAAATTTAGCATGTTTAGTTTGAACAAGCATCATGTTGATATTTGAGCATATAGTTTTTAAGAACATTATAGAGGAAGTCATGACTAGAGTAGAGAGAAGCATGAGTAATGCATACATGCATGTGCATGTGTGGGTGTGTTTAAGTTTTCAGCAGTTGAACAATGATAACAATGTTTTCAACAATTTTAAATGTTTTAAAGAAAGATTTCAAATATTTTTGAAAAGAATCGTATTTCAGAAAATATTTTACAGTTTGAGTTACAGATTATGTTTTTATGGTTTTCGGGGCATGAGGTAAAAACTCACCCCAGTATGTAACTTGAGATATAGTTCGGAATTGACGGATACTTTTGATTCGGGATTTGGGATTTGACCCATCCCAGTTGTACACTATTGGAATTGACAGATACTTTTGATTCGAGATTTGAGATTTGACCCATCCCAGTTGTACACTATTGGAATTGACGGATATAGACACATGTGCACATGTGGAGGACCGAGGGGACGCTCTCAGATCCTCGAGCAGGACTAGGGCTACAGGGTCCCGAAATCCTAGTTTTAGATGCCCAGTTGAGTTATGGTCCTAGGCATCGAGTACACCCAGTTGAGTTATAGTCCTGGGTGTAGGTAGACGTCCAGTTGAGTTATAGTCCTGGACGTATAGCAGTTTTCAGTTTTCAGATTTTCGGAAACAGTTTTTCAGATTTCGATTTTCAGTTTTCAGAGATGCCGCAGTTGAGATATGGTCTGGACATCAAGTATTTTCAGTTTTTAGTTTTCAGATCCCATGTATAAAGTTTTCCGATTTTATTTAAGATTCAGACTTCAGAAATCAGATTTTAAATAAGAGTTTTCATGAACCGTTATTTTAAAGGCAGTTTTAGAAAGATAAAGTTTTAGAAATAGAGTTTTTCAGAAAGAAACTTGAGATAATAGTTTTCAGAAAGAGTTTCCAAAAGTACTTTTTTTTAAAAAGCTTAGCATATTAAAGTTGCATATAACATACATGACGTGCATATGGATTATATATTCTATTTGTCATTTGGAAGTATATAGTTGGCTTTAATATGTGTGATGACATGTTTGCATCAGTATGCATATACGAATGACTTTGCGTGAAGCATGTTTTTATTGAAGTAACACTTTAAAGAATACAAGTGCGTGGTAATATAATCTTATTTAAGTGTACAGATAGCAACGATGATCATGTGAGTTGTATGCCTACTAAGAGAGAGCATATGGTGAAAATGTTAGGACATGTTGTAAAAATTACATGCGTATGTATACATGATCAGTGATAATAAGTTAAGTGTCTGAAAGAGGTAGTATTTTAGTTCAACCGATTTGATGATATTTCAAAGAGAATAAAAGAAAGAAAGCTATAAAGATCACTTAAGTTTAGTAGCAAAGAGAGATTAAATAAATAGAAATATGATACGTTAATATATTAACATAGCATAGGCGCTATGATTGTTTAATATGATATTTATTCATAATGTAGATACTTGTTAATGTTTTAATGTATTCTTAATCAATTCAAGTTAATATCGAAACATAACTTAGACTTTGTGTGTGTTGTACGCTCAAATTATGAGCAGAGTTACTTACTGAGTCATTACGACTCACACCATTTCCATTGTTAGTTTTGCAGGTCAGTAGCAGTTTTTTATAACTTGAAGCTTTGGTGAAGGCTTTGAAGACAGAGGATCGCCCCAGTTGCAGTAGAGAGAGTGTCGAGTCCTGGGTCAAGTTGTGGGTCCTCACGGCCCTTTGTATTGTATTTTGCATTTGTATCATTTAAGTAAGAATTATGTAATAGTGTAGTTGTTGTTTTGAGTTCTGGCCGGAGGCCAAGTATTTGTTTTTGTTCTTTGAGTTCAGGCGTGAGGCCTTGATGTTGTGTTTCCGGCCTGAGGCCGAGATGATTATTTTTTTGTTGTATTTGGATGCTGGCTACAGGCCAGGTTGCATGATGTTACGAATACATCATGCCGAAATTTTGTTAGGTTCAGAGGCTTATGGAGATGGGTTTAGCCTGTCTCCTTCCGGTAGCATCCTGACCTAGGCGGGATGTTACACCAAAGCAATGCCTCTATGGTTTATGGAAATTTGTTTATACTGGTAAAACTTATTTGATAAGAAATAAATTCGAGTGAAAAGGCATATCAATAGATGCCAAAGCTGTGAGGTAGTGCATAAGTACCTTGGATGTGTTCATTAACGAGTATTGCCTTGAATACACCCCATCTAATAGATACCAAAGCAGTGAGGATCAGAAACGGTTCGGGACCTATTTTAAGAGTCACATTGGATGTGATTGATAATTATTATCTACTTTCAAATATATTTGGACACAATGTTCCAAAGCTGTGTGTCAAAATATATTTGTGAGATTTACTTCCTGCTATAGAATTTAATTTAATTATTAAATTCTCTTATTTTATTTGGGGATTATCAATTTATGTAAAATAGTAGGAGGGCATCCTTATATTAAAATTCCATGATATGTTGGATGATTATGATATTGATGATATTACTTTTATCTGCTAATTCATGTTTCTTTTGTTAAGTCTGTGATGGCAACTACTACTTCTTCTAATCCTTTTTCATGTGTCCTGGACGTGAACAAATTGAACGGTTCTGAGAACTTTTCTGAATGGGAATTGGATCTTAAGATTGTCTTGAGGTCTAAGAAGTTGGGTTATGTGCTGGATAATCCAGTACTGTTGGATATTACTATGGAGTTGACACTTGAAGAGAGAGAGAGACATTTCAGAAATTGAGAGATGATGATCTGAGAGTCAGATCACTCATTCTCTGTACTATGTCTTTTGATCTGAAGAGGGAATATGTTGATATGCCTGACTCCTTCAGTATTATAACTCAGCTTATGTAGCTATTCTTAAACAAGGAGCAGACTTTGGTACATGGGATCTATATGGAATTGTTCTACGCTCGTTTGGCTGATAGTAAGATAGTGAGTGCATATGTCCTGCACATGATGGATCTCATCGAGTAGCTTCAGAGGTTTGACTTCCAGCTGAATTAGACTTTGGGCCAGAATCTGATTATTGGCTCACTCCCACTGTCATATTCCCAGTTCATTATGAACTTCAAAATGCATGGAATTCGCTGTTCCTACAGTCAGTTGCATAAGATGCTTCAGACTGTTGAGGAGGACAACAAAAAGAGTGTTTCGACACTCATTTCAAAGTCTTCTTTTACCTAGTTTTTCTCATTCTCAATCTGTGAGATCTGTCAAGAACAAGAAGAAAAAGACAAAGAAGACTGGCTCTGGTGTTCCTCCTAAAGGAAAGGTAGCGAAGCCAGGCAAGGCGAAAAAGAAAGCCGTTGAGGACAAATGCCACCACTGTGGCAAGATTGGACACTAGAGGCGCAACTAGACCTGGCCGACGGTTCGATTCCGGTTCGGAACCGAACCGAACCGAACCGGCCGATTCCTGGTTCCACAAGTGTGGAACCGGAACCGAATCGGTTAATTCCTGTTTGGTTCCGGTTCCACACTTGAGTGGAATCGGAACCGTGAACCGAACCAGAATCGAACCGGTCGGTTCTGATTTCGGTTCCTGTTCGAACCTTTTTTTAATTATATAAAAAATTCGAAAATAAATTAAAATAAATTAGATTAATTTAATAAATAAATAAAATTATTAAATTGAAGAGCTTGAACTTAAATTTTAAAATTTTAAGTTGCCTACGTATGCTCCAAGGGTGAGAGGAATCAAAACTTACGTAGTTCCATTACAATTTTAAGAAATTTCCCCTTTGAAATTTACAATTTTGTAATTATCAATCATCATTATCAGTTGATCCTTCAGCTGCGGTTCCGCTTGCACTTGTTGTTGCAGATGCATTATCAAACAAGTCTTCAAAATCATCAGGGGCATCTTCTTGTTGTCTCAGATCAGCTCGAGTCCTATCATCCACACAAGCTTTTGCTTCTAGAGTGCTTGGATGTAATGAAGATTCTCTAACTTCCAATATATTGCCTCCCAAGCTGAAGGCTTGCTAAACCGCAACGGTGGAAATAGGTGCTGTCAATATCTCTTTAGCAATAATTGATAAAACATGATATATATTTTGACGTCGGTTTCACCATTCAAGGATTTTAAAATTTTTACTAACTAAACTTTCAGTAGGAAAATCGAAATTTGTAGATAAATAATTATCTAATTCGGGGTTATTAGTTGTCGTATCCATAGGTTTTTTATTTCGTTACAGTAACCAACGATCCCCATGCGCTAAGTCTTGTTTGAATTACCTAATGTTCCTAAGTTATATCTTACAATATAATTATTAAATAACTCAATTAAATCATTTCTTAATCTCACTATTATTCTTGTAATATCAATTTCGTTTAATATTTCTAAATAACCATAGTAAGCTTGTAAAGCACTATTCAAACCTTCTAATTTAAATCTAGGATAAAAAACAACAGCAATAAGATAAAGTAAAGGAATTTCTCTAAAATAATTCAACCATTTTACCTTCATAGCAGTAATAGCTTCGAACAAAACAATATCATTAGGATCGTTACTTTCAACATGTTCATCGAGAGTACCAACAATATTCAAACTTCCAAGAAGAAATAAATTTGCTGTACGATAATAAACTCGGCAAAAAATTAAAGTAGCATCATTAAAAACTTTTAAAATATCTATATTTTTTTTCACAAATATCCCATTGACTAGGAAAAAGTGTGATATTTTGAACATGTTGAGAAAAAAACTTTTTTTTATTACCGTTATTAAGGGTATAATAGGAATTATATAATATTACAATTTTTTTTAATGGCCAACGACCATTTTTTTTATTTAAGGGGCAGGGAGCTGACCAGCGTAATCACACGCGTATAACGCAAGCGCACATATCGTTCAAGTAGTATAAAAAATATCGATCCCACGATGACTTAAAACATTTTGTTATCAATTTATAAAGTTAAATGTTTACAAGTATCTAATGGATTGATTGTTTGGTTGGGTGGTGACTTTAAAATTAAAACAAGTAAATAAATTGCTTGAAAGTAGATTGAAGAAAATTCAAATTTATAAAAACTATACAGGGTTGTGAATCCTTCCAATATCTTTTTAAAAGATGAAGTGGTTATTTTATGTTTGTGTAATATATTGGTTTATGAACCTGGAACACGAAATTATGTAAAAGCCTCTACTGATGGTCAAATAAAAATACCCAATATAACCTAATTAATCTTATTCCTATGTTAACCAAGTTATCTGAATTCATTAAGATTAAGTTCCAATTATGGCTACCCCCGTCCGACAGGTATATTTATATCCTGTAAGGAAATCTATTAAAGGGTTATCTATCCTCAAAGAAGATCGTGGGTTATTGAGTCTAAGGTCTTTAACCTAAAATCTCTTTTCCAAGTTCATTTTAAGTTTACCAGTTCAATTTTATTACTGGCTAGTTAATAAAAAACATTATGATTAAGGCTCAATAAATAAACCTTTATATTACCCAAACTATAATTTAACCCCATATAAACCGGTGATATTGGATTTCATCACAATCCTAGATAACTGGCTTAGTTATGACACATATTTACGGGTAGTAAATGTAGGGGTTTTAGGGGCTAAATCCGGTAACGCAGCGGAAGCGGTGGAAAATCGTATTTTCCGATTTCAAAACTTTTTCTCGGATTAATTAAATAAACATATTTATTTAATATTCCAGTAATCAAATTATGAAATAAAATTCAATAAATCATATTTAGGTGAATTTACCAAATTACCTTTACTTGATATTTTTGTCCATTTTAGTCCGAAATTGATCAAATCAATTTTGAATGATTCTAAATCATTTCTAAGATGAACTTAGCATGTTCAAAACATCAAAACACCAAAGCAACCAAAATCCCCAAATTCTACTCACTTGGCCGAGAGCTCCATTAGGGGTGCCATTTGTGCACTTTGTCATTTCATGCTTCAAACACACATCCAAATGTAATCCAATAAACATGAAACTTTATATGTATCATATACACATCCAAATGCACAACATATATGAAAATCCCTAAATTTGGAATTGGTTATGAACCCTAATTTTTCAATTTCCACAAATTGGACAAATTAGACCAAATACATTAAATCAATTACTTCAATCATCATTCTTCCATCCAATCCAAGTCTCAACACAATGAAACAACTCAAGATCAAATCTAGGTCATCTAAGAGTGGGTCAACAACTCTAGATTAGCAACATGGTTTCCAAAACCTTAAAAGAAAGCTTATTACTACAATAGTCATATACTTCCTTCATCACACATGCTTTACACCTCCATCAAAACTTCCATCAACAAAAACCACAAGGAACAAAGAAAGAAGTAACCTAAGAATATCATATATTAAAGCCTAGAGCCTAAGGAACAATTTCCTTACTAATAGCAAGTTTGAGAAACTTACTAAATTTCCAAGCTTTTTGATTTTTGTCTTTCTTTTCTCAAGCTTCCTTTAAGTTTCTTCAATGGAGTTTTATATTTTGTGAAGTGTATTAGGTTAAGTGTAAAGTGAAATGAAAATCAATATATACATGCACAAGTTTGCCCTTGGCCGAAAATGACTAAAGGAAAAACAAGTCATGTAATTTCATTTTCATTTCAACTTAATTTAGTCAACTTGCATAAATATCTAATATACAACTTTATTAGATATTTAATTAATTTAATCATCTAACAATTAAATAATCATTGTACTGTGGAGTACCTGGAGGAGTATATTGAGCGAGAATCCCATTCTCCTTCATATAATCCATGAACTCACCACTCATATATTCGCCGCCTCGATCTGATCGAAGGCATTTAATATATTTACCAGTTTGTTTTTCTATTTCATTTCGGAACTCTTTGAACTTTTCAAAGGTTTCCGATTTATGTCGCATCAAATACACATAACCGTACCGTGACAAATCATCGGTAAAGGTAACGAAGTACGAATAACCACTGTTAACAGTTTGACTTAGTGGACCACATACATCGGAATGTACGAGTTCCAGTAAGTTAGTGGCGCGGTGTCCAACACCAGAAAATTGGGCTTTGGTCATCTTACCCTGAATATAGGATTTACAAGTTGGATAGGATTCAATGGTAAGATCTGATATCAAACCATTCCTAACCAATTGGGTAAGGCGTTTAACGCCAATGTGACCAAGTCTCATATGCCAAAGTTCAGTATTATTAATTACAGGTAAACTACGTTTATTAACTCCAGTATTTAATATATATTTTGAAGTTTGCAATGTATAATGACCATGCTGGTTTGGACAACAAAGGATCTGAATATTATTATTATCATATAAATATAAAGAACTGTTCTTAATATTAATACAAAAGCCTTCTGTATCCAATACAAAAGTGATATAATATTAGCTACACATCCAGGTACAAAATGGCATTCATTTAACAAAAGTGTCCCATTCGGCAATGAGATCTCGCATACTCCCACTGCAACTGCATCCAAAGAGTCTCCACTCCCGAACCGCAACTGCATCTCCCCGAGCTTCAGCCTCCTACTTTCCTTCAGCACCTGCAACGAATTGCAAATGTGAATGGGACAAGCAGAATCTAAAATCCTGTTGGATGTAACGGCTTCACAAGCCAAGATAAATCAATAACTGGAAAAATAAAAGTATCTGAAGTAGATGCTCTGTCTCTCCTCAGCTGGCCAATGTAATCAGGATAGTTCCTCTTCCAGTGCCCGACTTTGCCGTAGTGGTGGAATTTGTCTTCAGAAGCCCTCTTGGGCTTAGCAATCTTCGCCTGTGGTTGAGGACCAAAAGCCTTCTTCTTCTTCTTGCCTTTCTTGTTCTTTCCCTTGGACCATCCTTGGGAAGAAGCAGAAAGAGAAGTAGATCTAGGAGGGCGAGTCGGTAATCCCTTCTTAAGGTCCTCTTCTGCCGTGAGCAACATCTTATGCAGCTCGTGGTAGGTACAGACAGTCCCGTGCATGTTGAAGTACATCACGAACTGGCGAAATAAAGCTGGTAGCGAACCAAGAATGACACTCCTACCGAGAATGTCATTCAAGATGAGATTATGTTGCCTCAATTGATCGATCAAATCGATCATCTGAAGAACATGTGGGCTAGCACTTTGCCCCTCATCCAGACGTGCATGGAACAGTTCCATGGCGACTTTGTAAACAATCACTTGTTCTTGGTTCTCAAACGATTGTCTCAATCGCGTCATCATATTATAGGAATCTAGCATACCATAGTATTGTTGCTAGAGTTTCGGAGACAGTGAACTAAGGATGTATGATTTTAACCTTTAATCATCATCCTTCCAAGTTTCAAAAACTTGGCGTTCCTCCTTCGAAGGATCCGTACCCACAGTAAGGGGCAACGGACCCTCAAGAACATAACCCAGCTTTTCGGAATCGAGGACAATCCTCAAATCCAATTCCCAGTCGGCGAAGTTCTCAGCGCCTTTCAGTTTGTTCGCATCAAGCATACGCGCAAACTGATTTGTGGATTGTGCCGCCATCGCCAATCTATCATATAGATCACGAAAAACGGTTAGCAGAAATCAAGCAGTTTCATATAATATCAAAAGTATAAACTAGATCATGGATTTTTAATCTAAAAATGCCCCTCCCACTAAATCATGCAATACTGTAATCCTAAAATAGAATACAAAGATTTTATAATTAAATTAAATACAAATAGTGAAAAGTGGATCCCGTGAATATATTTCAGCTCACAGCTGAGGCACGGTCTCGCCTATGTATATTCATCAGGTAGACAACTCATTTGTCAATCACTCAATAATGACTCTTGGGTTTCCGGTCCTGGTCGTTTCTCGTTATCGCTGCGAAGGCATTCCCACAAGGAAACGTACCAAGGTTAAACTCGTCAATGATAAACTCAAGTTACTTACGTAATCCTGACAGCTAGGGCACGTTCAGAATTCCGCTTTTACTTGAATTTACCTAGTATCTGATATATATCTGGTATAAATAAATCTCTATCGGCTATACCCTCACAGCCGAGGCACGGTCTCGGATGTAGTCACAGAGAAGTATTCATAAACCGTATTGACAAGACGGACCACATAACATGCATCAAATACATAATTACATTCAAACCTTATTAATTATGGATTTTCCGCTAAGTGTCATACACCCTAAATCTAACCAAATTAGATTATTATAAGCATGCATAAATTCAAGAAAACATGATTAAGCATTGATTCAATGAAGGCTAATCATTTTAGGTGGGCTAGAATCAGACTCGCTCTGATACCATTTTGTAGGGGTTTTATGGGCTAAATCCAGTAACGCAGCGGAAGCGGTGGAAAATCGTATTTTCCGATTTCAAAACTTTTTATTGGATTAATTAAATAAACATATTTATTTAGTATTCCAGTAATCAAATTATGAAATAAAATTCAATAAATCATATTTAGGTGAATTTACCAAATTACCCTTACTTGATATTTTTGTCCATTTTAGTCCGAAATTGATCAAATCAATTTTGAATGATTTTAAATCATTTCTAAGATGAACTTAGCATGTTCAAAACATCAAAACACCAAAGCAACCAAAATCCCCAAATTCTACTCACTTGGCCGAGAGCTCCATTAGGGGTGCCATTTGTGCACTTTGTCATTTCATGCGTCAAAACACATCCAAATGTAATCCAATCAACATGAAACTTTATACGTATCATATACACATCCAAATGCACAACATATATGAAAAGCCCTAAATTTGGAATTGGTTATGAACCCTAATTTTTCAATTTCCACAAATTGGACAAATTAGACCAAATGCATTAAATCAATTACTTCAATCATCATTCTTCCATCCAATCCAAGTATCAACACAATGCAACAACTCAAGATTAAATCTAGGTCATCTAAGAGTGGGTCAACACTCTAGACTAGCAACATGGTTTCCAAAACCTTAAAAGAAACTTATTACTACAATAGTCATATATTTCCTTCATCACACATGCTTTACACCTCCATCAAAACTTCCATCAACAAAAACCACAAGGAACAAAGAAAGAAGTAACCTAAGAATATCATATATTAAAGCCTAGAACCTAAGAACAATTTCCTTACTAATAGCAAGTTTGAGAAACTTACTAAATTTCCAAGCTTTTTGATTTTTGTCTTTCTTTTCTCAAGCTTCCTTTAAGTTTCTTCAATGGAGTTTTATATTTTGTGAAGTGTATTAGGTTAAGTGTAAAGTGAAATGAAAATCAATATATACATGCACAAGTTGCCCTTGGCCGAAAATGACTAAGGAAAAACAAGTCATGTAATTTCATTTTCATTTCAACTTAATTTAGTCCACTTGCATAAATATCTAAATACAAAATATTAGATATTTAAATTAATCATTTAACATTAAATAATTAATTAATTAATCAAATAACAAATATATTAAATATCTGTACAATATTACATTAATATTAAAAACATATATTCATTTGGATATAAGTCAAATAACTCATTTTGGATATTAATTCATGTGTATTTAAATTAATCAAGTATTAATGTAAATACACAATAATTAGGCAAATGACTATCTAGTCCCTTTAGCACGTATCTTGCATTTAACCTTTAAACGACTTTATAAATAATCAATATTATTTATTAATGTTGCTCTAGTGCTCTACGAGTATGTTTCAATATTGAGACTCTCTAGATTCAGGTATATCTGTCACGAAATCAAATTTCGTGTCCATAATCTATCCACCCGTAGATTATGACGATCACGGATAATCTCGTTGAACCATACAGGTCGAGGTCATGGCAAATGTATAATTCCTCCGTCACAGGTATCCGGATAAATCCCAGAGATACATATGTAAACGTCAATCTCTATGGGGATTATCCAGTCGACTATTCCATTAGCAATCTCTAAAAGAATGTTTAGAACTAGCTTCTAAACTTTACCACGGGCCCATGGTTTTATCCGATTGCTAATCATATGGACTACCTATGCTTAGTACACAGAACTGATGGATCATATCTTGATACTCATAGGACACCCTGAGGATCTGTCTACACCCAAAGAACAGGCGGAGGTCTGAAAAATAGATCGGTGACGTGACTGCCATCTAAGTGTAGAAGATGTCTCATGTGCCCACAATGGCATCTCAAGTCTAAGAATCAAAAGTGCTACTCAACCCGAGAAGATTCTTATTGACGCTGGTGTACCATCCATTAAGAATCTTCGGTGAGCGTTCAGTGTTATATCGCTATAAACACCTACACGTCTATACTAGTCTCTAAGACTAATGGTTCATTGAGAAACCATTGGAATCATATATTCCAGTATACGACATGTACTGGTCTCAACGGTTTTACTATACTGATCAAGTAGTATAAACCTTGACCAGGAACAATCTGAGAATGACAACGTCATGATACTACTCAATGTCAGTTGCGACGCTTTTGCAACAGTACCATGACTAATCATTCTAAAGTCATTACGTCTTTACCATTTACGTCTTTACCATTTAATAAGATAGATTATATTATAGAAACTGCATATATTATTCATAATAATAATGTTTTACAGAAGTATTCAAAAGAAATACAACCGGGAATTGGCGCTCTGAGCACAATCTCAACGGTAAAAACTTAAATAAAAGAAAAGACATAAAATAAATGCTGGAAATTAAATTACTGGAAAGTAAATGTTGGAAATTAATTTACTGGAAAGTAAATTACGGAAAAGTAAATGCTGAAAGTAAATAAAGTAAAAGTACAATAAAGAAAATGCTCAGGTAAAATGATACATTTTTATTACTACTATTTTAGATATCTCTCTTAATATATATATTAACTTTGCGTGATAATTACCAATCAGCCATATAGGCGGTATCCTAATTAAGTCAAATTAATAATTAATTACCAACGACCAGCCAGGCGGTATCCATGCTTAGTCAGGTTAAAACCAATTTATAATTAATTACCAAGCGACCAATATGGCGGTATCCTCGTTAAGTTAGATTTTTAAATAGTTATTATATTATAATTAGGGGAGATTAATCTAAATAACAATAATAAAAGCTTTACCATTTACCCCAGCAAGGGGGAGTTACCTCCTCATTGCTTGAAAAGTAAAAACTGAAAAAGTAAAGAAAGGAAAGTACTGTGTGTAAAAGTAAATTGCGGAAAGTAAAAACTGAAAAGTAAATAAAAGAAAGTGCGAAAGCGGAAATTAATTACTGAAAGCTGTAAATAAACAAACAAGATACAATGTTCTTAGTTATTCTTAAGGAATTTCAAAGAAGAAAATATGCATTTACAAATGAAATGGCTTGGTATTTATAGGCAAAATTTTACCTCCACCAAATCCATTATTAAATTCTCCACCAAGTCCATTATTAATTGCTCCACTAATTGCTCCACCAAATCCATTATTAAATGCTCTACCAAATCCATTATTAATTGCTCCACTAATTGCTCCCCCAAATCCTCCACTAATTGCTATCATGTTTGGTGGAAGTTTGAATATTTTTATTATTTATTTATTTTTTTGCTTTGAAAATGACTTTAATAATTACGCATAACACACTTCCGGACGTTTCATCAATTTTGTGTTGGGTTTCTAAGTTAGTCCCAAGATCGATTTCAAGCAAGAAACACATGTGTGAATACTCAAAGAGGTATGGCGGAATCATACTTACATTGATCGGCTTTTGCGATGCGAGGAACAATAAAAATGTTCAAGCTTTTTCCTCCAAGGTTCTCGGCATTGACTATATTTTGTGCTCTAGTTTTCGGTCCTTCAAGCTCCAAGCTTGGTGTACATTCCAAGCCCACGGGTGAGTTTCCCTATCACCTTCGCAAGACCCCGAATGTGTGCTAGTACTCGGAAAGTTTTGAGAGGATTTGGCCTTGGCCGAGAGTTTGGAAGAGAGAAAGAGAAAATGTGTTAGTTGGTTTTTGATTTCCAAAATCAATAATAAACATATACCAAATTTGAATTTCCAAAGTCAAAAAGGTACAAGTATTAAAGTCATCCAACCACCACCATCAATCACTTAAAAGTGACTAGTT
Organism: Zanthoxylum bungeanum; assembly: GCA_019454045.1. NCBI lineage: Eukaryota > Viridiplantae > Streptophyta > Magnoliopsida > Sapindales > Rutaceae > Zanthoxylum > Zanthoxylum bungeanum. The sequence goes on from SKCR01034569.1 coordinate 22,650, forward strand.
GTCACATCACTCAAAGTGACTAGACATCACATCAATCAAAGTGAGTAATGAATTGACGCTTGATGTGACTTGTGGGCCGCACTTGAATTCGAAATACGAGTGGGCCCGCAAACACTCCCGGGCTCAGGTTCGCTAATTCTGAATTAACGAATTTTTCGTTGCGATGTAATTAAATCAAATTTAATTAAATAATTGTGCCTAACAAAATTACTATTCACATCGCTAAGGAATTAATTCTAAATTAACTCCTTCGCCCGAATTAAAATCTAATTTTAATTCCGCGTCGAAATCCAATTTCGTATAATATATCGAATAATTCTAAATTAATCGTTCTCTCTCTTTAATTAATATTTTATCCCAGATAAAAATTCTCTGTAATTAATCCCAGATTAATTTTCTCTCTCTTATAATTAATCCCAGATTAATAAAGTGTGAGTCATACGTCATCGGTGAATCTTTGGGAAGCGACCCATGAGATCCCCAGATATGTTGGCAGTAAATCCGGTCGTCGGACTATCTGAACACGTACGTACCTAGTATTACGTTTTTACCGATTTACAAGACATGGTTAGCTTCTAGCAAAGCACCGTGCCTACCCAATTCTCCAGAAATATTCTTATAGGAATATGTGATCTATATCAGACGTATTATACGTAGTATTGCGTATAACGATCCAGCATCGGATGTCACGTACAAGGCCTAGGGCTGGAATTGTGTCTGCCTCATACGAAGCACATATCGGATCTCTGGTAACTAGTCTCTATAATCGGATAATCATGACCTAGTTATGTTATCCCGATGACTGCTGTACATAAGAGCACCAGTTCCGTATCCTACGTGATCATCATCTCCACTATGACTGGAGTGATACTTCCATCTTGACATCACTCCCAATAGACTACGATTCTCAATATACCTAGAAGAGGCGTACACAGAACCTGTTAAAGCCCTGGACGACCAAAACCAAAGTATATTGATTGTCGCAAGTATTAGCGGTGCAAGTCTCAGGTTAAGACCAAATACACTTACCCTGATTCGGACTTCCATAGACACATAGTCATACTACCAATGGAATTCCGAGGGGTCTATCCAGAGCGGAGCTGTTCCCGTACCATCGGTAAACACAACCTCCTATTACATTTGCATGAGTATCCTATACCCAAATATATGAGAACTATGTCGTTATGCTCCCACAACGCGCACAAGTGTAATACTAGTCTTTTACGTATTATCGATGTCCAATCTCGATAATACTCTGACTAGGGATATTTAATGATTAAACCTTCATGGATTGATACTGTCGCATATCATCTCAATCCAGAACTAATCATATGGACCTTCTATCATTTATACATCTAGGTAATCTAATTACAAATGATAAAAGGGCAATTTCTTTTGTCACATAGTTAATTTGTACAACAACACCATGATCTGTACAAATAGTGATGATATGGGTCATAATTGTCCAACAATCTCCCACTTGGCCAATAGCCAATCACTCAAGTGCCTACACTTGAACTATGTACGGTTCGCTCAAACTTATGCTGAGAAAATGCTTTTGTCAACGGATTTGCATGGTTATCATCTGATGCAATTTATTCGATCATCACATCACCACGATGTATGATCCGAATGAATCAGATGAATATTTGAATTATATATCTGGATCGTTGATGAGACCATTAATTCTTTAGCCTATGCTGAAGCCTAGCTCACCTGCTAACAGAACTACTCCTAATCTGATTAGGATTATTATCGATCCAAAAGGCTTCTATTGCTGCCTCAGCTGCATCAATAATCCACTTTTGTTGTTTATACGACAACATTATCTTGCTTGGAAGATTTCCAACTCGCTGTTCCGTTTTTCAAACTTTATAGTACCTTTGTTACAACTTATAGTCATTTTTATCGGTTAGGAAACTTGCAACGGTGAACCCAGTCACTTCAAGTTCTCTTTCTCCATAGTATAAGACAACATCCTTAGTTCATCTAAGATACTAAATGATGTTCTTAACATCAATCCAGTGACTATCACTTGGATTGGCCTGATTGTGACTCCATATGCTCAAAGCATATGAGACACCAGGTCGCGTACATTTCAGTGTATGAGTTCTCGGAGAGTGCCAACAACCTTTAGATCTATCCCAGTAGATCTTTATTCCTAGAATAAAGGTTGTTTCTCCCAAGAATTCTACGGAGAATTTTCATGAAAGCCAAGCTTTCACCAATTGTATTATGGGAATATCATTTCCAAGAAATGATATGTCATCATTACTTGCTTCAATCCATAAATGGATCATTTTTGTTTTGAATTAAATCATATACCATTATGATTACATCAAAACGATAATTCCAAGAACGCAATGCTTGCTTCAATCCATAAATGGATCGAATTAACTTGCAAACCTTGTTTGCTTGTTTTGGTACGATAAAACCGTTAGGATGTTATAAACATCCTCCAAAAGGTTTCCATTAAGGAAAATGATTTTGACGTTCAGCTACCATATTTCATGAATGAAACATGCAGCATCAGCAAGCATTATCCAAATGGATTTAACAATGGCAACGGTTAAAAGGTTTCATCGTAATCGACACAATGTTGATAACGATAACTTTTCGCTACAAGCCCAGCTTAGTGACCGACATAAACACACGCGTATAACGCAAGCGCACGTATCGTTCAAGTAGTATAAAAAGTATCGATCCCACGAGGACTTAATACCTAAGCTATTAATTTGATGAGGTCAAATTATTACTAGTATCTAACATGTTGTTTGATTGATTTGAAAAAGTGATGATTCTAAATTTAAAAACAAGTAAATAAAATTGCACAAAATTAGGTTTAAGAAAATTCAATATTAAAAACTATATAGGGTTGTGATTCTTTCTAATATCTTTTAAAAGATGAAGTGGTTATTTCATGTTTGTGTAATAAATTGGTTTACTAACCTGTAACACTAAATTATGCAAAAGCCTCTGTCGATGGTCAGACGCAAATACCCAGTTTAACCCAATTGAACCATATGTCTATGTCAACCAAATTATCTTGATTCATTAAGTTTAAGTTCCAATTATGGCTACCCCCGCCAGACAGGTATATGTCTATCCTGTAAGGAAATCTTTTAAAGGGTTATCTATCCTCAAGGAAGATCGTGGGCTATTAAGTCTAAGGCTGAAACCTAAAATCCATATGTCTAGTTCATTTTAGATTTACCAGATCAATCTTATTAGTGGCCAATTAACAAGACGCATTAGGCTTAAGACTTAATAAGTAAACCTTTAAATTACCCAAACTATAAAATAACCTCTTATAAACCGGTGATATTGAAAGTCATCAAAACCCCAGATAACTAATTTAGTTACAACACATAACTAGGGCTAGTAAAAACTTGAAAATAAAAGACATAAAGTAAAAATGCTGAAAAGTAATTGCGGTAAAGTAAAAGCTGAAAAGTAAATTGCAATAAAATAAAATGCTAAGGTAAAATGATCAACTTTTACTACTACTAATTTAGATATCCCCCATAATATAATATATAAACTTGTAATTATTTTACCAACCAGCCATATAGGCGATAACCTAATTAAGTCAAATTAATAATTAATTACCAACCGAACAATCAGGCGGTATCCGGTTTAGTCAGGTTAAAACCAATTTAAATAATTACCAACCGACCAATATGGCGGTATCCTCGTTAAATCAGGTTTTAACTAGTTTATATATTATAACTAAGGGAGATTAATCTAAATATTAGTAATAAAAGTTTTACCTTTTACCCCAGCAAAGGGGAGTTACCTCCTCATTACTGAAAAGTAAAAACTGAAAATTAAAGAAAGAAAAGTACTTTCCGTAAAAGTAAATTACGGAAAGTAAAAATTGAAAAGTGAAGAAAAGAAAGTGCGAAAGCGGAAATTAATTACTGAAAGCTGTAAATAAACAAAAAAGATACAATCTTCTTAGTATTCTTAGGAAATTCCTTAGAAGAAAATATGAATTTACAAATGAAATGACTTGGTATTTATAGGCAAAATTTTACCTCCATCAAATCATCCACCAAATCCATTATTAATTGCTCCACTAATTGCTCCACCAAATTCATTATTAATTGCTCCACTAATTGCTTATCATGTTTGGTGGTGATTTGATAATTTTTATTATTTATTTATTAATTTATTTTTTTTGCTTTGAAAATGACTTTAATAATTACACACAACACACTTCTGGATGGTTCATCAATTTCGGTCATGAATTATTCAGAATTCGAAATTATTTTGTCTTTTATAGTTGTAGATCTTTGAGTCTTCTTTAATATGGAACTTGAATTAGCTCAATCCAATATCGGAGTAAACAGTTATGCCCAAAATACGACAGATACGCAAAATTGGAATTTCCAAAACTGCACTTCGTTAAAACGCCCTTTCAAGTTTCCAATCTCCAAAATTAATATGTAAAGTCTAATTTTTGACGTTATTTGACCCAAATTTCGTCCTAAATGATTTCATTGTGTCCCAATATTATTTTATCTGCATAATAAACTAAAACACATTAAAACGTTCATCAAACCCGAGAAACTAAACAAAATATTAAGTAAAATTGGCGGTAAATATTGATATATTTTCCGCTCATCACACCCCCAAACCTAACATTTTTCTAGTCCTCGAGCAAAACAACAAAATAAAATACAAGAAATAATTAAAATTAAACTAAGCCATTTTCGTAGGGATCACGGTTGCATTTAACATATGCAACAAGCCTTTAAACCCCTAGGTGTCCCTAGTGGACGAGTTATAGTCTCGTGAGGGCTTACAGCAACGATACCCACCAATGTTTTATAAAAGTAAAAAGATAGTAAAACTAATGCACACAAAAGTAAAAAGACAAGAGAAAATAGAATAAAAAAGTTAGTGACTAAACGAGTGAAACTTCTTATCTAAGTCAATAATTGTTTTGTTTCTTTCTAAATTACCAAATAACTAAATTCTCCGATTATTTTTACCATTCTCCATATGCACAACCAACAAAATATTAATCAACTCATTTTGCCCACAATAGTCACAAGTGCAGTTGATAAGAGAACAATATTTTTGTCCTAAAGTTTTATCAGAATTCACACATTTTTGCAGCAATGGAATACTTTTTCTGATTTTTTTCTTTGATTTTTGATTTTTTTATTTATATACAATATCTTTCATCTATGTAGCGAGTGTTGGGTCGGTGGCTCCCAAACCAGTTGACTTTAGGGCACCAGGTGTTAAGACACCCCTACAGACTTAATTACTCATACTTGAGATATATATTTTTGCAATATCCTTGATCCATGTAGCGAGCTTTGGGCCAGTGACTCCCAAACCAGTTGGTTTTAGGGGACTAGGTGTTAAAACACCCCTACGGACTTAATAACTTGGATCTCAGACGTTTTTTTTTTACTCCATTGCGTTTTTGAGATGCTTCCTCCAATTAAACTAGAAAACTGAATATTACAAACTTTTCAATTTTAGCTCATGTCCATATGTTACTATGCATGTTGATAATATCTGCTAACTAAGCATATGAAGATCCATTTGAGTCAGTATTATGGACAATTCACAAATTAAAATAATTCAAAAGGAAATAAACAAAAATTAACTTGATCCGAAATAGGTTTTAGACACGTCTCAGGAGTGGAAACTCCTTACTCAGCTATCTCTTACCAATTTCACCTTTTTAGTCAAAATAAAAACACAAAAACGTAAAATATTTTTGTAATTTTTGAAAATTTTTCTATTTTTTTTTTATTTTTCGAAAAAAATTTGGACTAAAAATAAAAACAACACATCACTAAAAACAAGATACTGATCAACTAATTCCCTCCCCCAAACCTAAATGAGACATTGTCCCCAATGTCTTAAACAGTAGAAGAAGAGTTTAGAAGATAGTACCTGGTTAACTGAAATTCTACACGAAAAGTTAAAGGTTAAGATCCAGATTAATCCGACGTATCTTACCACGATCGTCCTCAGAACAATTTATCTTTGAAAGGATAGGGTCAATTTTGGTTCATAGGCTAAGATTTGGTCAATTAGATCCGGCGCAGTTCTGGCAGTGAAGAGGAGTTATTTCATAGGTTTTGATATGAACCCATTTCTCCGAGCATCATCAAGAAACACACAAAGAAAATCATAAAATCCTTCAACGTTGTACAGTCCAAGCGGTTTCTGGTGTATGTTCAGGTTCGCCCAAGATAACACTGTAAAAATTTCCTCCAATGTACCCAAGCCACCTCCGCCAAGGGTTTTGGGATGATTCCCAAAACGTGACTGCCTCATTCCTGTACGGCCTTTGAAACGATCCTCATAAGTCCAAGATTGCCTCCGCCATATACTAAGTGCATATTTCTTGCAGCTAAGACTCGACCCAATTCTTGTGCTGCTTTTACGTATTGTGGTTTAGTACCAACACTACTACCGCAAAACACACATATGTTTTCAACTCATCTTCTTGAAGTGGCTTCCATGTTTTACTCTGGATGTCTTCAAAAGTGCAATGATGAGTTGAATTTATAATACCTGAAAAGGGTGAGTAAAATAATAGCACTAGTACCTGCCAAATGACAATTATTAGTTAAACAGTAAAATAAATCGTGATAGTAAAAAAGGTCTGGATCATGTCGGAGAAAATAAAAGAAAACAACAAAACGAATCACACTTATCAGGAAAAGACAAAGAGATATAATATGTACAAGAAAAGTAGAGGCTTGATTGACGTCTATGCGTCAGGGACAAGCTTCCCATCCAATTTTCTTATAAATTGGCAAACAAGGTCTTTTGAGTTAGATTCCCGAGACTTAACTGTTGTCTTTCTTTTTGGAATTATGCGTATAACACATGAATCTTGTGATACACACATCCACTGGGATGCGTCTCAAGAGTTTTAGATATGTCATCCAAAGACTCCTTACTCAAGCCATCTCTAATGAAGTTAATCTTATGTTCGCGGTTATCAGACACTATTCCTAAAGAACGACAACGAGTATTACAAAACATGCGAGCACATTTATAACAAACACACATTCTTTTGGCTCTTCTCTTTTTAGGATAAGTGCTCATTCCTAAGCCAGGCAGATGTGAAATAAAAGAGTCAGAAGACTCACCTGTCAATCATACCCGTGCTTCAATAATCCAACGAATGTCAGTAGGAATACCTTTGATCATCAGTAGTCTCATCTGTTCCAAACGAGCTTTGTAAACTTTCATCAGAGATTTTTGAGGGAGAGTAGGAAATTGCTTGCGAAGATTTGCGAGAGCTTCTTCCATCGTGAAAGAACTTAATCTGCAAAAAATAAACACACAAAATTAAATCACACCAAATCACAATATACACACAAATTGCATGGGTTGCCTCCCTGCGAGTGCTAAGTTTAAAGTCGTCAGCTAGACGTGACTTCTCGAACGTTAAGCTGGATATGAAAGTGTGACACTTTCTTTTTATCGCTCAAACGATTCTCCCCAGTAGTGCTTGACATTCCTGTTTTTACCCTTGAAAGTTTTGTTGGAGTCAGGATCATGTATCTCAACGGCTCTATCTGGTAAAACCTTGGTGATCATAAATGGACCTGACCACCGTGATTTTGGCTTCCATGGGAAGAATTTCACCCTTGATTTGTTTAACAGTACCTTCTGCCCTGGTTCCAGTTGTATGCGCACTAACTTCTCATCATGTCTTTTCTTTGCCGTTTCTTTGTACAATTTGGCATTCTCAAAAGGCTGATTGTGAAATTCCTCCAATTCATTGAACTGGTGGAACTTTTTCTCTTATGTTGCTTGTAGTGTAAGAATTGGCTTTTTTAGTGCAAAAGATGTTTTATCTTCAGGCTCCACAGACAATTGACATGTTTTAAGTTTGTCAGTAGAACTTTGTATTGCATTGGAGTTTTGAATGGTACTGTGTATCATATCAAGTTTGAAACATTCCTCCTTCTTTTCATCATCTGGGAAATTCATGGCCTTGAAAACATTGAATGTTACTTCTTGGTCCTGTACCCTCATGGTTAATTCTCCTTTTTGTACATCAATAATGGTTCGACCTGTAGCCAAGAATGGTCTCCCAATGATGATTGGCACGTCTGCGTCTTCCTCCATATCAATGACAATAAAATCTGCTGGGAAAATGAATTTGTCAACCTTGACCAGCACATCCTCAACTACGCCTCTTGGAAATACGAGCGTTCTATCAGCAAGTTGTAGAGAGACTGAAGTTGGCATTGTTTCTCCAATCTATAATTTCCTGAAAATAGAAAAATGCATCAAGTTAACACTCGCACCTAGATCACACAGAGCCTTACCGGAGTCATGTTCTCCTATGGTGCAAGGAACAGTGAAACTGCCAGGATCTTTCAACTTTGGAGGAAGTTTTCTCTGAATGATGGCGCTACATTCTTCTGATAATGCTACTGTCTCATAATCTCCCTATCTCTGCTTTCGTGAAAGAATGTCTTTCATGAATTTGGCATAGTTGGGCATTTGTTACAACGCTTCTGCAAATGGAATGTTTATATGTAGTTTTATGAACACCTCCAAGAATCGAGCAAACTACTTGTACAGTTTATTTTTCTGAAGACGCTGAGGAAAAGGTGGAGGTGGAGTGATCTGTTCTTTTTCCTTTGCTTCTTTTTCCTCCATCTGTTGCTTTGTTTCTTTTGGAATATCTTCAATTGTTGTTGCCTTGATTCCAACATCTTTGTTGATTTCAGTACCGTTTTTTTAACAAGATAGCATGACATTGCTCATTTCCCATGTTCCTTGGATTTGGCTCTGTGTTGCTAGGAAGGTTACCTGATGGTCTGTAACTCTGAGCATTGGCCAGTTGTCAAATTTGATTCTCCAGTGCTTTAATAGAAGCAGATTGACTTTGAATTAATGCTGTTTGGGATTGAAATATAACATCATATCTTGCTGCTTGAGAGTCATGTTTTGCTTCTATCTTTTTCAAGTGGGTCAACACTTCTGTTATTCTTGATTCATTTTTCTGCTCCTGGCCTTTGTTCTGTTGTTGGAATCCGGGTGGTGGGTTGTTCAATTGCCCTGAATTATTGCTCCATCCGAAATTGGGATGATTCCTCCACCCTGGGTTGTAGGTGTTGGAATATGGATTGTTCCCCTGTCTATTGAAATTGTTGACATAATTCACTGTTTCTTTATGTTGGTTGAAAGATTCTGACTCAGGTGCTCCTCCAAATGGTGAAATTGTGGATCCATCATTAACTTTCATGTTAAGAGTTTCCAGATTCTTGCAAATCTGATCCAGCTTGGCATTCATTGCTGTGTTGGCTTCAACTTCATAAATTCCAGCAATTTGTTAGATCATGTTACTTTCTGTTGGCCATAAAGAATTATTGTTGGCCATTTCTTCAATTAAGTCACAGGCCTGATCTTCTCATTTTGCCATCAAAGCTCCTCCAGCAGCAGCATCAATTGTGGTTCTCATTATTCCAGAAAGTCCATTGTAGAAGGTTTGGACTTGTAGCCATTTTGCGATCTCATGATGAGGACATTTCCGGAGTAAATCTTTGAATCTTTCCCAAGCTTCGCAAATGGATTCTGAATCTTGTTGCACGAAGGATGTGATGTCATTTCTCAACTTTGCAGTTCTGGCTGGTGGAAAGTACTTTGCAAGGAATTTGGTGGCTAGAGTGTTACAAGTTGTGATGGAAACTGCTGGTAACGAATGTAGCCAAGCTTTAGCTCTGTCTTTTAGGGAATATGGAAAAACCCACAGTCTCATTGCTTCTTCAGCTGCTCGGTTGTAATTGAAAGTACCGCAAACTTCCAGGAAGTTGCTGATGAGGTCATTAGGATCTTCAGTTGCATTTCCCCCAAATTGCACTGAATGCTGAATCATCTGAATGCATGTTTTGATATCACAAGCATTTGCTGGTAAATGAGGTAGTATAATACAGGAAATGAAGTCGTCGACCACCGGAATGGTTCTGTCTCGAATGGGTATCGGTGGTGCAACTTCCAAAGGTTCAGGTTCCATGTTGACTAAAGCTTCTGGTCTTCTCGCCTTTCCCTTCTCAATTGTGTGATGGTTCTTTCAATTTCTGGGTCGAGCGGTCGGAGTTCAAAGCTTCTGGTTTGTCTCATGAAGTTTCTGAGAACCTGAAACACAAGAAAACAAAAACAATAAGTAAAAAGAAAATTAGATACAAGTAAAGGTATCTAACCTTAAAAATAATAGTGAAAGATAAATAACTCACCGGCAATTGCACCAAAAACTTGACCCGCGTATAACGCAAGCGCACGTATCGTTCAAGTAGTATAAAAAGTATCGATTCCACAATGACTTAATACCTAAGCTATTAATTTTATGAGGTCAAATGATTACTAGTATCTGTTAGGGTTGGTGCTCTGAGCTCCAATCCGGATCATATTTATGTCTGATTCATGAATACGAACAATACATTTTTCCATAATATTACTAATTTAATGGAAGCACCTCTTGTCTTTTATATACGTATTCGATCTAATTTCGATTAGATTGAAACTAAATTTAGTTTAGTGATATGTATATATATTAGACAAAGACCCTAGGATTTACAACGTAGTGCACAATTACAACATAGCTTGTAATTGACATTGGGAAGTGTCACTATAAGTTGTATATCCTTAAATTAAGTTCCTGGTCAAGATTTACTGACACGGGTTGGTTAGTAAAATCCGTTGAGACCAGTACATGTCGTATATCAGACTTGATCCGATGGTTTATCCCAATGAACCATGAGTCTTGGGAGACTCGTATAGACGAGTAGGTGTTTATTTGATAAACACTGAACGACTCACCGAAGATTTCCTAATAGATGGTACACCAACGTTAATAGGAATCTTCTCGGGTTGAGTAGCATAGTGATTCTTTGACTTGAGATACCACTGTGGATATATGAGTTATCCTCCACACTTAGATGGTAGTCACGTCACCGATCTATTTAGATCAGACCTCCGCCTGTTCGTTGGGTGTGGACTCATGCTCATGATATCCTGTGTGTATCAAGAAAGGATCCGTCAGTTATGTGTACAGAGCATAGGTAGTCCATCATGTGATTAGCAATCTGTTAAATCTATGGCCATAATACAATTCAGAAGTGATTTTCGACTGTTAATTTAGAGATTGCTAATAGATACGTCGACAGAATTATTCCTATAGATATTTGACGTTTATATCTATATCTCTGGGATAATCCGGATACTTGTGACGGAGGGATTATACGTATGCAGTGACCTCGACCTGTATGATTCAGTGAGTTTATATGTGGTCGTCATAATTTACGGGTAGGTGAATTATGGACACGACATTAGATTTCGTGACGGATATGCCTGAATCTAGAGAGTCTCACTAATGAAATATACTCGTAGAGCACTAGGGCAATTGTTATGAATAATACTGATTATTTATAACTCGTTTAATGGTTAAACGAAAAATACATGCATTCGGGACCTAACGGTCATTCCCGAATTAATGTGTATTTGTATTTAATATTTGATATTATTAAAATACACTTTAATTAAATATCAAATTGTGGTATTTGGCATATATCAATAATATATGCATTTGAGATATTTAATGTAAGTATAATACATATATTTAAGATATTTGTATTTAATTCTTTAATTATTTAATTGTTAAATAATTAAATTAATTAATAAAATAAATATCTTTTGTAATGATTTTACTTTTATTTGGCTTGATATTATTGGAACACTTTTGGTTTACTTTATTAAAGATAATTGTTACTTTATTAAAGAAAAACTTGTTCCAATTAAAATCAAACAAAAAAAAATAATTGTTATTTGTTTTTAAAGCCAATAATCGGCCCAATGAAAATTCAAAAAGGGGGTGTTTTGTTTTTCAATTTCCAGTGGGCATATACACGCCCAAAAACAGCAAACAACATTAAGAAATTTCCAAAACAAAATTGCAAAGAGAGAATTGAGAGGTTTGAAAGAAAATAAAAGGGGAAAGCTTATTTTGGAAATTTTTGCAAGTACTCTTCAATTTTCTTTAAGATAGAAATTGTTTCTATTAATCTTCTCTTCAATTGTGTTGTTAAGATTGATCTCTATACTCTTAAGTTTATAATTAAATTTGTTGGAAGCTTGTTGGATGTGATTAGCATGTATAATTAATTTATAAAGCTAATTAGTGTAATTAAGCTTAATAAATTGATTAAAAATTAAATTTATCATTTTAGAGTTAATTAGTCATTCATAATTAGCCTAGAATTGTTCTTGATTAATTTCATGATGGTGAGATTTAATTGGTGTGGTAATTTGAAGATTAAAGTATTGAATTTTGTCAATTTAATGTAAATTATCCAATTTGAGTAATTTGTGAAATTAGGGTTCTTAACCCACTCAAATTTTGGGGCTTTTAATATATATGTTATAATTTGATGTATGTCAAATTTGGGATTGATTGGATTTGATCTTGATGTGTTTTGAACAAATTAGACCAAATTACAATTAATGAAAAGTTCTGGGCTGTTTTCGTAATTCTGGAAAATTACTGGACAGTTTGCGCAAATCTGGAAAAGTTTCTGGTTTTGTTGCAAGATTATAAAAATTATTTTTGCATTTATTTGGAATCAATTAAATATATAATTGACATATTTAAAAACTAAAGAGATTAAATTGCAAAACTTTGGGGTCTTATTGTAATTAATGATAAATCTGATTTTTCTGATAAAATTCAGTTTTTATTTATTGAGTAATTAGAATAAATTATTTTATTTTAATTGCCTAAGAAAAATATTTATCGGAAATTATTTCGGAGTAAGAATAAGCGAAAACGGTGAAAAACGGAGTTACCGAGTAACGACAGCCCAAACAGCGAACTTGTCATTGTTCAGGCAGCATATATACTGTCTAAATGTTTTAGGGGCTGACCTGGGCAGTCCCCATGAGCATTGGTCGGTTGGTTCGGCCGGAAACACGTTTTATGCTATTTTGCGGAAAAACGTTTTCGTAAAAGTTTCGCGATGTTTCTATATTATTTATGTCGTTATATGATATCAAATAAATATATTTAGGTGAAATATGAATGAATTATTAATATTTAATATTGAATAATTTATTCGTAAGTTTAAAAATTTAAAACTACGATTTCGCCCGAAACGCGCTCTTTCCGCTGCGCCGCCATAATTGAACCCCAACAGTATCTAACAGGTTGTTTGATTGATTTGAAAAGGTGACGATTCTAAATTTAAAAACAAGTAAATAAAATTGCACAAAAGTAGGTTTAAGAAAATTCAATATTAAAAACTATCTAGGGTTGTGATTCTTTCTAATATCTTTGAAAAGATGAAGTGGTTATTTCATGTTTGTGTAATAAATTGGTTTACTAACTTGGAACACTAAATTATGCAAAAGCCTCCGTCGATGGTCAGACGTAAATACCCAGTTTAACCCAATTGAACCATATGTCTATGTCAACCAAATTATCTGGATTCATTAAGTTTAAGTTCCAATTATGGCTACCCCCGCCCGACAGGTATATGTCTATCCTGTAAGGAAATCTATTAAAGGGTTATCTATCCTCAAGGAAGATCGTGGGCTATTAAGTCTAAGGCTGAAACCTAAAATCCCTATGTCTAGTTCATTTTAGATTTACCAGATCAATCTTATTAGTGGATAATTAACAAGACGCATTAGGCTTAAGACTTAATAAGTAAACCTTTAAATTACCCAAACTATAAAATAACCTCTTATAAACCGGTGATATTAAAAGTCATCACAACCCCAGATAACTAATTTAGTTACAACACATAACTAGGGCTAGTAAAAACTTGAAAATAAAAGACATAAAGTAAAATGCTGAAAAGTAATTGCAGTAAAGTAAAAGCTGAAAAGTAAATTGCAATAAAATAAAATGCTAAGGTAAAAGGATCAACTTTTACTACTACTAATTTAGATATCTCCCATAATATAATATATAAACTTGTAATTATTTTACCAACCAGCCATATAGGCGGTAACCTGATTAAGTCAAATTAAGAATTAATTACCAACCGACCAATCAGGCGGTATCCAGTTTAGTCAGGTTAAAACCAATTTAAATAATTACCAACCTACCAATATGGCGGTATCCTTGTTAAGTCAGGTTTTAACTAGTTTATATATTATAATTAAGGGAGATTAATCTAAATATTAGTAATAAAATTTTTACCTTTTACCCCAACAAAGGGGAGTTACCTCCTCATTACTGAAAAGTAAAAACTGAAAATTAAAGAAAGAAAAGTACTTTGCTAAAAGTAAATTGCGGAAAGTAAAAACTGAAAAGTAAAGAAAAGAAAGTGCGAAAGCGGAAATTAATTACTAAAAGCTGTAAATAAACAAACAAGATACAATCTTCTTAGTATTCTTAACGAATTCCTTAGAAGAAAGTATGAATTTACAAATGAAATGATTTGGTATTTATAGGCAAAGTTTTATCTCCATCAAATCATCCACCAAATCCATTATTAATTGCTCCACTAATTGCTCCACCAAATCCATTATTAATTGCTCCACTAATTTCTTATCATGTTTGGTGGTGATTTGATAATTTTTATTATTTATTTATTAATTTATTTTTTTGCTTTGAAAATGATTGAAAATGACTTTAATAATTACACACAACACACTTCTGGATGATTCATCAATTTCGGTCATGAAATAATCAGAATTCGAAATTATTTTGTCTTTAAAAGTTGTAGATCTGTGAGTCTTCTTTAATCTGGAACTTGAATCAGCTCAATCTGATATCGGAGTAAACAGTTATGCCCAAATTACGACAGATGCGCAAAACTGGAATTTCCAAACTTGCACTTCGTTAAAACACCTTTTCAAGTTTCCAATCTCCAAAATTAATATGTCAAGTCTATTTTTTGCCCTTATTTGACCCAAATTTTGTCCTAAATGATTTCATTGTGTCCCAATATTATTTTATCTGTAAAATAAACTAAAACACATCAAAACATTCATCAAACCCGAGAAACTAAACAAAATATTATGTAAAAGGGGCGGTAAACATTGATATATTTTCCGCTCATCACTTTGTACGTTGGTATGTTGCCTTCCATGTATGTCTTCCTTGAAGACTTATATAGTACCAATAGGCACAATGCCTTGCGTTACAACAACTAGTATCTAAACTTGGTTGGTATACATGGAATCCATTTCGGACTTCATGGCACTTTGCCATAATAGGGAGTCGATACCTTGTATCACTTCCTCATACGTAGTCAGTTCGTATTCCTCAATAAGATTGACATATTCATGAGGTGAGATCAGAAACCCATACCCCAGGTTATTTTCTGACTCTCTCGACTTATGTGGTTCTTGTGTATTCGAAGATTATTGGTATAGTTTCATCCTTGATGAACTATTTGTGTTCCATTAAGGAATCGGTGCCTGGAATAGTATTACTCTGATTTTCATCGAGTTTTACTTTCCTTCCACTTACCACTGCATATAGGTATTCCTCATAGGAAAACCGCATGGCGAGCAACAATTACATTGTTCTCTAGTGAGTTGTATAAGTACTATACTTTGGTTACCCTAGGATAACCCACAACTAGGCACTTATCTAATTTGGGTTATAGTTTGGTATCATCCAAACGTATGCCCAGCATTCCCAAATCTTCAGGAATGAGAAAACCCAGTTTCTTTCATGTTCATATCTAATATGAAGTCTGTCAAACAGATTTTATGGAACCTTATTCAAAATAAGTTTTGCACTGATTTATGCGTATCCTTTGAAGGAAATGGTAGCTCAAAGCGACTCATGATTACCCTTATCATGTCCAAAAAAATTTGGTTTCTCTGTTAGGACACACTGTTAAATTGCCGTGTTCCGGGAGCAGTCCTCATTGAAAGAATACTATACTCTTTCAAGTATTTGAGAAACTTATTGCTTAAGTATTTTCATCATGGTCCAATCATGGTGTTTAATACTTTAGGTGATCTGTTTGTCTACTTCGTGTCGAAACTCTTTGAATTAATCAAAAGTTTTCGATTCGTGTTTCAAGAGAAACACATAACCATAACGCGATGCCACATCCGTAAGGTTCACGAAACATTCATATCCACCTCTAGCCTAGCTAGACATGGGCCCACTTACGTCACTATGAACGAGAGCTAACAGATCGGTGACACTTGCACTTTTACCAAGTAAAAGACACTTTAGGCACTTTGCCTAATAAACTAGATTCGTAGACATCATTTGAATAAAATCAAATCCGTCATAGTATCCATTTTTTGAAAGTGTGGATATACGAGTCTTGTTAATTTTGTCCCAAACAACAATGTGATTAAATCAGTTTGAGATATTTGTTTGTCACATCATACGTTTGAGATTTATTTATATTCAAAATATAAATACTGTTATTCACATCTAATGTGATTATCTCAATATCATCTTTATAAAATGAAACATTTTAGTGTTCTAGAATATAAAAGTATATCCGCAAAGGATTATACTCTGATATAGAGATAATGTTTCTAGTCAAACTAGTTACATTTTAACAGTTTTCTAATTTAAGTACACACCCGAATGGTAGTTCATAATCTTAGGTATCTACGGTTAAAACAGCGACTCTCGTCCCGTTTCTGATTCGCAGATCAATCTCATCTAAAGTCAGTATCCTGCTCTCAGCAGATTCTGCACATCATCACATATTTATGTACCACATCCAGTATCAAAAATCCAATTTTCATACTAGTAGTGAACATGTTTATGACAAACATATTTGAAGTCGGAGCATTGCCCCTATTCAGTTCCTTCATGTCTGCCTTGTCCATACGGTAGTCACGCTTTAGTGACCCTGTTTGCCACAGTTTAGGTAGACATCTTGGGATATGTCCTTTGTCTTCCCAGAATATTATAATGACTTTGCCTTTGCTCCTTTTCCACACCCCATAAGCCTTTGGCCAAGCCTTGGCCTTCTGGGACGTCGAAGTAAGATGTGTCTTGCGCTTCTTGCCATATTGCAAACTCTGACTTTGTCTCCTTGAGTATAGCCATTAACTCTCCAAGAGTTTTCTATTGCAATTTTTACACTTCTAAGATCTAAGGATAGATCTATGAAGATCCTTCAATTTCAATATCATACTATAAGGATCTAATCCTTAGTTCTGATTAAGAAATTAATGAGTCTATTTGGCAAGCATAACAGATTAAGCACTAAATTTATCATCACATGAATATTCCAAATATCTTGTTCTACTATTTGCTCAACTCCAGGCTTAGGCTCGAGACGTCACTATATCAAATAAAGTAACTTCTCGGTTACCAGGACTATCCTGAGATTTTATTCCCAATTTGAAAATTAAAGTCGTTCAAAATATTTTCACCCAGGTTTATATTTTAAACACTAATCTTTCAATTATCTTGATTCCAATAGTCCAACTATCGAATCAACGATTTTAGGTACTATTCATTATAATGATTACTATAGTCTAACTATATAATCAACTATAATTTAATTGGTTAAATTCAATTATATTGATTACTATAATCCAATTATAAAATCAACTATTAATTAAAATAGTTTGAATACATTCCAACTGTTTAATTTAAAATATCAATATTAGTCCAACTAATATTTATTTGACGAAAAATTGAAATGAACGTGTATTGGCAAGTAACTAAACGAATATTGCAAATTTAATACTTGTCTCCCACTATTTTTCGACGAGCCTCTAACCCTATGTGGAGTACTCGGGAAACCTTGTTTCCTAGTGAGCTAGGATCCCGTTAAATAACACACAATCTTGATTTTGGCCAAAAAATTGTATGATAATTAACTAGGTAGATCTCTAAGATCAATTGGATCCCATCAAATTCCTAGATCCAGTAGGTGGACATCCAAGTCCAAAACATATATCTTATATATGCCAATATATCCAATATATTCTCTAACCTTTTTCCTCTGAATCAATTAAGCCTTGGTTTTGGCACAATAAACTTAGTGATCCCAGTTAAGCGGAACCCATTGACTTTGGAAAGCTTTGTAATCGATGTCGATGGACAAGAAGTGATATTGACTTTGGCCAACAAATCACAACTTGGACAAGACACCGATATGGAAAAAAGCTTTCATGATTCAAACACATCCGCGACGGACAAAGGTCTTGACTTTGGCCAACAAACCAGTGCCAATCTTGGATCTTGAGCAAGAATCACTAAATGGAAGGAAAAAACGCTTAATATATTATGAGGGTTTTTTCGCGTAATTGGCAACCAATTAATTATCTTTGTTAGGTCTCATCATCATACACCCTTAAACATGTATTCTAAAAACATAATAAGGCGCGTATAAATAAAATAATAATGATATGCGGATGGATACTTAACACATTGTTCCTAGAACAAATCTCTCCCTTTCCTCTCTCATGCTAGCATAAGTATTACTTCTACCCGATTACATAACACTTCTAAAGAAACCTCATTTACATTTAGGGGAATAGGTGAGAAGAGAAATACAAAGAGTCAAGAGGTAATAGGCTGGACAAGCAGGTCCAATTTAATAAATTCTAAATTTATTACAACAATTTCCAAAATTTCCCTCACCCATCTAATATCCATCTGATATACATTATTCATACATCGCATCCATGTATTCACACAAAACATCTTATCAATCAATCTAATCCAATTAATTAATCTGAAAATTAATGATCATCCAATGTTGAAACAACGATTTAATTTTGCGCGAGTCCGACTCGTTTTACGAATAAGTACTCAAAGTACGAATTCTTGAATTATATTAAACTACAACATTAAATCCAGTTTAATCTGTATTTAATACTAATTCTATATTAATTCTAAATTAAATAATTACACTTTTTAATGTGTCTTTACGACTTAGATTCCAAATCTAATCGTTACGGGTCTCAAAGCCCAATTAACATCCAATGTTAATTTAATTAAAGTCCAATGTGCTTTTAATTAATTTCTAAGGCATGGAATTTTGGTCAATATGGGTCAAACCCAAATACCAAAGCCCATTTAAGGAATCACCCTTATTTGCCAAGAAACCAATTTAGGCCCAATTAAAATTAAAGGTCCATTAAGTCATAATTGGACTTTATGGATATGGTTTTGGGACCAATTGGATCCAACCAATTAGCCTAAACCAAACTTGGCCCAACCAAGCCCATTAAGCCCAATTACAACTTTACAAGCCCAATTCCAAATTTGGCCCAATTAATTAAATTACCAAAATTCCAAATTTAATAATTTAATTAACCTAAAGTGTATGCCATAATTAATTAACCAAATTAATATTTCCAAAACATGAATTTACACAATTAATTATGCTCATTATCATCAAAACATGTCCAACACATTTGAATCAAAAATCAATCATTTTCCATGCTACATCATTCACGGTAATTGGGGAATTTTTGTCCAATTCAAAATACAATCCAATTAAATCTCAAATCAACATTTCCCAAATGATTTCAACTCATCTAATGATCAAAATCAAAAAATATCATGACATTAGGGCACACACCATATTCGGCCAAGCCAAGTGATTAGGGAAAATTTGATCCAATCCAATTTTCATCAAATTGATCATGCATAACACCATTTTATCATCATTCAAGCATATTTAAACAATCAATTTCACTCAAACATGCTCAAATCAATTTTACCAAATTTTACCCTAATTTCAATTTCATGCTCAAAATGGCTTTGATACCATTGTTGGGTTTCTAGGTTAGTCCTAAGATCGATTTCAAGCAAGAAACACATGTGTGAATACTCAAAGAGGTATGACAGAATCATACTTACATTGATCGGCTTTTGCGATGCGAGGAACAACAAAAATCTTCAAGCTTTTTCCTCCAAGGTTCTCGGCATTGACACCATTTTGTGCTCCAATTTTCGGTCCTTCAAGCTCCAAGCTTGGTGTGCATTCCATGCCCACGGGTGAGTTCCCCTATCACCTTCGCAAGACCTTGAATGTGTGCTAGCACTCGGAAAAATTTGCCGCAAATTCTTCACTTTGCTTCTCCTTATTCTCGGCTTTGGAGAACAATTTTGAGAGGATTTGGCCCTTCGTCGAGAGTTTGGAAGAGAGAAAGAGAAAATATGTTAGTTGGTTTTTGATTTCCAAATTCAATAATAAACATATACCAAATTTGAATTTCCAAAGTCAAAAAGGTACAAGTATTAAAGTAATCCAACCACCACCATCAATCACTTAAAAGTGACTAGTTGTCACATCACACAAAGTGACTAGACATCACATCAATCAAAGTGACTAATGATTGACACTTGATGTGACTTGTGGGCCGCACTTGAATTCGAAATGTGAGTGGGCCCGCAAACACTCCCGGGTTCGGGTTCGCTAATTCCGAATTAACGAATTTTTCGTTGCGACGTAATTAAATCAAATTTAATTAAATAATTGTGCCGAGAAAAATTACTATTCACATCGCTAACGAATTAATTCTAAATTAACTCGTTCGCCCGAATTAAAATATAATTTTAATTCCGCATCGAAATCCCATTTCGTATAATATATCGAATATATTATTTTATCGATTAATTCTAAATTAATCGTTCTCTCTCTTTAATTAATATTTTATCCCAGATAAAATATCTCTGTAATTAATCCCAGATTAATTTTTTTTCTCTTATAATTAATCCAAGATTAATAAAGTGCGAGTCATACGTTATCAGTGAATCTTCGGGAAGCGACCCATGAGATCCCCGGATATGTTGGCAGTAAATCCGGTCGTCGGACTATCTGAACATGTACGTACCTAGTACTACGTTTTTACCGATTTACAAGACATGGTTGGCTTCTAGCAAAGCACCGTGCCTACCCAATTCTCCAGAAATATTCTTATAGGAATATGTGATCTATATCAGGCGTAGTATACGTAGTATTGCGTATTACGATCCAGCATCGGATTTCACGTGCAAGGCCTGGGGTTGGAATTGTGTCTGCCCCATACGAAGCACATATCGGATCTCTGGCAACTAGTCTCTATAATCGGATAATCATGACCTAGTCATATTTTCCCGATGACTGCAGTACATAAGAACACCAGTTCCGTATCCTACGTGATCATCATCTCCACTATGACTGAAGTGATACTTCCATCTTGACATCACACCCAATACACTATGATTCTCAATATACCCAGAAGAGGCGTACACAGAACCTGTTAAAGCCCTGGACGACCAAAACCAAAGTATATTGATTGTCGTAAGTATTAGCGGTGCAAGTCACAGGTTAAGACCAAATACACCTACCCTGATTCGGACTTCCTTAGATACATAGTAATACTACCAATGGAATTCTGAGGGGTCTATCCAGAGCGAAGTTGTTCCCGTACCATCGGTGAACACAACCTCCTATTACACTTGCATGAGTATCCTATACCCAAATATATGATAACTATGCGTTATGCTCCCACAACACGCACAAGTGTAATACTAGTCTTTTACGCATTATCGATGTCCAATCTCGATAATACTCTAACTAGGGATATTTAATGATTAAACCTTCGTAGATTGATAGTGTCTCATATCATCTCAATCCGGAACTAATCATATGGACCTTCTATCATTTATACATCTAGGTAATCTAATTACAAATGATAAAAGGGCAATTTCCTTTGTCACATAGTTAATTTATCCAACAACACCATGATCTGTATAAATAGTGATGCTATGGGTCATAATTGTCCAATATTTCGGTCATGAAATCTTTAGAATTCGAAATTATTTTGTTCTTCGTTAATCTGGAACTTGAATCAGCTCAATCCGATATCGGAGTAAAAAGTTATACCGAAAATATGACAATTGCGCAAAACTGGAATTTCCGAAACTGTACTTCGTTAGAACGCCCTTTCAAGTTTCCAATCTCCAAAATTAATATGTCAAGTCCAATTTTTGCCCTTATTTGACCCATATTTCGTCCTAAATAATTTCATTGAGTCCCAATATTATTTTATCTGTAAAATAAATTAAAACACATCAAAACGTTCATCAAACCCGAGAAACTAACATAATATTTTAGGAGTCTTGACTTATAAACAATATAACTGAACATGGATTAATTGGCATAACAAATATATAGGCGGCAGCTAGGTGAAATCAGGATCTAGAATCTCTATCGTATTAGTTTCTCCTATCAAATTATTTTTATATTTTTGTATTTAATTAAATCTTTGTTAATTATCGTCTAAATAAAGTTAGGATTATCAATTGTAGTATTTAGTGCGAGTTAATGCAATCCCAATGGGTTCGACACTCTAAACTCATTTATATTAAAACTTGACATCGTACACTTGCAGTACGATATAAAATACCACAGCAGAAGATTTGTGAGAACTTCTTCCATCCTGAAATAACGTAACCTGCAAAAATTAAACACACAAAATTAAATCACACCAAATCACAATATATACAAAAATTGCATTGGTTGCCTCCCAGCTAGCGCTAAGTTTAATGTCGTCAGCTAGACATGATTTCCCGAACGTTAGACAGGATCTGAAAGTGTGACACTTTCTTTTTGTTGGAAAATTATGACTCATAGTATCACTATTTGTATAGATCATGGTGTTGTTGTACAAATTAACTATGTGACAAAGGAAATTTCCCTTTTATCATTTGTAATTAGATTACCAAGATGTATAAATGATAGAAGGTCCATATGATTAAATCCGGATTGAGATGATATGAGACAGTATCAATCCACGAAGGTTTAATCATTAAATATCCATAGTCAGAGTATTATCGAGATTGGACATCGATAATGCGTAAAATACTAGTATTACACTTGTGCGCGTTGTGGGAGCATAACGGCATAGTTCTCATATATTTGGGTATAGGATACTCATGCAAGTGTAATAGGAGGTTGTGTTTACCGATGATACGGGAACAGCTTCGCTCTGGATAGACCCCTCGAAATTCCATTGGTAGTATGACTATGTGTCTATGGAAGTTCGAATCAGGGTAGGTGTATTTGGTCTTAACCTGAGACTTGCACCGCTAATATTTGCAACAATCAATATACTTTGGTTTTGGTCATCCAGGGCTTTAATAGGTTCTGTGTATGCCTCTTCTAGGTATATTGAGAATCGTAGTGTATTGGGTGTGATGTCGAGATGGAAGTATCACTCCAGTCATAGTAGAGATGATGATAATGTAGGATACGGAACTGGTTCTCTTTTATGCTGCAGCTATCGAGATATTATGACTGGGTCATGTTTATCCGATTATAGAGACTAGTTACCAGAGATCCGATATGTGCTTCTTACGAGGCAGACACAATTCCAGCCCCAGCCCTTGCACGTGACATCCGATACTGGATCGTAATACGCAATACTACATATACTACGCCTGATATAGATCACATATTCCTATAAGAATATTTCTGGAGAATTGGGTAGGCATGGTGCTTTGCTAGAAGCCAACCATGTCTTGTAAATCGGTAAAAATGTAGTACTAGGTACGTACGTGTTCGGATAGTCCGACGACCGGATTTACTGCCAACATATCCGGGGATCTCATGGGTCACTTCCCAAAGATTCACCGATGACGTATGACTCGCACTTTATTAATCTGGGATTAATTAGAAGAGAGAGAAAATTAATCTGAGATTAATTACGGAGATATTTTATCTGGGATAAAATATGATTTGAAAAGAGAGAACGAATAATTTGGAATTAATCGATAAAATAATATATTCGATATATTAAACGAAATTGGATTTCAACGCGGAATTAAAATTAGATTTTAATTCGGGCAAACGAGTTAATTTAGAATTAATTCGTCAGCGATGTGAATAGTAATTTTGCTAAGCATAATTATTTAATTAAATTTGATTTAATTACGTCACAACGGAAAATTTGCTTATTCGGAATTAGCGAACCCAAGCCCGGGAGTGTTTGCGGGCCCACTCGCATTTCGAATTCAAATGCGTCCCACAAGTCACATCAAGCGTCAAATCACTAGTCAATCAATTGATGTGATGTCTAGTCACTTTGAGTGATGTGACAACTTGTCACTTGTGATTGATGGTGGTAGTTGGATAGCTTTAATGCTTGTACCATTTTTGTAATTCAAATTTGGTATATCATTAATTGATTTTGGAAAATCTATTAAGTGTATTAGATACACAAACCAACCAACGCTTTTTCTTCTCTCTTTCCTCTCCCCAACCTCACGACATTGTGCCATTTTCTCCCTCTCTCATTTTTCTTCTTCCATGACCGAATGTTCAAGGATGAAGATGGTGATTTTTGTGGCAAAAATCACCAAGAGCTAACACTCAAAAGAGGATATACAAAGGTGATAGGGAAACTCACCCGTGGGCATGGAATGCACACCAAGCTTGGAGCTTGAAGGACCGAAAATGGAGGACAAAAATGGAGCCCAAAACCATGAGCATCATGGAGCAAAAGCTTGAAGATTTTTGTTGTTCCTCGCGTCGCAAAAGCTGATCAATGTAAGTATGATTCCGCCATACTTCTTTGTTGTATTCGCACATGATTTCTTGCTTGAAATTGATCTTGGGACTAACTAGAAACCCAAAAATGGTATCTTGAGCCATTTTGAGCATGAAATGAACTTAGGGTAAAATTTGGGTAAATTGGATTTGAGCATGTTTGAGTGAAATTACTTGTTTGAACATGCTTGTAAATGGATGACTTGGACTTTTTTGTGATCAATTTTGTGAAAAATTGATTGGATCAATTTTTCCCCAAAATTTAGGCTTGGCCGAATCTTGATGCCCTAAAATGTCATGGTGATTTTTGTGTTTTTGATCATTGGATGAGTTGAAATCATTTGGGTAATGTTTATTTAGGATTTAATTGGATTAAAACCGAATCGGACAAAGAAATCCATACCATTGCCGTGACTATAAGCATGTAAATTGATATGATTTTTTGATTCAAATGTGTTGGACATGTGTTGATGATAATGAGCATAATTAATTGTGTAAATTAGTGTTTTGGAAATATTATTTTGAGTAATTAATTATGGCATACACTTTAATTAATTTAATTGTGAAATTTGGAATTTTGTAATTTAATTAATTGGGCCAAATTTGGAATTGGGCTTGTAAATTTGTATTTGGGCTTAATGGGCTTGGTTGGGCCAAGTTTGGTTTAGGCAAATTGGTTGGATCCAATTGGGTCCAAAACCATATCCATAAAGTCCAAACATAATTAAATGGACCTTTAATTTTAATTGGGCCTAAATTGGTTTCTTGGCAAATAAAGGTGTTTCCTTAAATGGGCTTTGGTATTTGGGTTTGACCCATATTGACCAAAAGTCCATGCCTTAAGAAATTAATTAAAAGCCCATTGGACTTTAATTAAATTAACATTGGATGTTAATCGGGCTTTGAGACCCGTAACGATTAGATTTAGAATCTAAGTCGTAAAGGCACATTAAAAAGTGTAATTATTTAATTTAGAATTAAATATAGAATTAGTATTAAATACAAATTAAATTGGATTTAATATTGTAGTTTAATATAATTCAAGAATTCGTACTTTGAGTACTTATTCGTAAAACGAGTTTGACTCGCACAAAATCAAATCGTTGTTTGAACATTGGATGATCATTAATTTCATATTAATTAATTGGATTAGATTGATTGATAACATGCTTGTGTGAATACATGGATGCGATGTATGAATAATGTATATCAGATGGATATTATTTGGGTGAGGGCAATTTTGGAAATTGTTGTAATAAATTTAGAATTTTTAAATTGGACCTGCGTGTCCAGCCTATTACCTCTTGACTCTTTGTATTTCTCTTCTCACCTATTCTCCTCAATGTAAATGAGGTTTCTTTAGAAGTGTTATGTAATCGGGTAGAAGTAATACATGTGCTAGCGGGAGAGAGGAAATGGAGAGATTTGTTTAAGGAACAATGTGTTAAATATCCATCCGCATATCATTATTATATTTATTTATACGCGCCTTATTATGTTTTTAGAATGCATGTTTAAGGGTGTAAGATGATGAGACCTTAACAAAGATAATTAATTGGTTGCCAATTACGCGAAAAACCCTCAATACATATTAAGCGTTTTTCCTTCCATTGAGTGATTTTTACTCAAGATCTAAGATTGGCACTGGTATGTTGGCCAAAGTCAAGACCTTTGTCTGTCGCAGATGTGTTTGAATCATGAAGGCTTTGTTCCATATCGGTGTCTTGTCCAAGTTGTGATTTGTTGGCCAAAGTCAAGATCACTTCTTGTCCATCGACATCGATTACGAAGCTTTCCATAGTCAATGGGTTCCGCTTAACTAGGATCATTAAGTTTGTTGTGCCAAATCCAAGGCTTAATTGATTCAGAGGAAAAAGGTTAGGGAATATATTGGATATATTGGCATATATAGGATATATGTTTCGGACTTGGATGTCCACCTATTGGATCTAGGAATTGGATGAGATCCAATTGATCTTAGAGATCTACCTAGTTAATTATCATACAATTTGTTGGCCAAAGTCAAGATTGTGTGTTATTTAGCGGGATCCTAGCCCAATAGGAAACAAGGTTTCCCGAGTACTCCACATAGGGCTAGAGGCTCGCCGAAAAATAGTGGGAGGCAAGTATTAAATTTGCAATATTCTTTTAGTTACTTGCCATACGCGCTCATAATAAATTTTTCGTCAATATAAATTAATATTTTAGTTGGACTAATATTTAATATTGTTTTAATTAAACAGTTGGACTGTATTCAAACTATTTCAATTAATAGTTTATTTTCTAATTGGATTATAGTAATCAATATAATTGAATTTAACCAATTAAATTATAGTTGATTATATAGTTAGACTATAGTAATCATTATAATAAATAGTACCTAAAATCGTTGATTCGATAGTTGGACTATTGGAATCAAGATAAATGAAAGATTAGTGTTTAAAACATAATTCTGGGTGAAAATGTTTTTAAACGGCTTTAATTTTCAGATTGGGAATAAAATCTCAGGATAGTCCTGGAGACCTAGAAATTACTTTATTTGATATAGTGACGTCTCGAGCCTAAGCCCGGAGTTGAGCAAATAGTAGAACATGATATTTGGAATATTCATGTGATGATAACTTTAGTGCTTAATCCGTTATGCTTGCCAAATAGACTCCTTAATTTCTTAATCAGAAATAAGGATTAGATCTTTATAGTATGATAATGAAATTGAAGGATCTTCATAGATCTATCCTTAGATCTTAGAAGTAGAAATTGCAATAGAAAAATCTTGGAGAGTTAATGGCTATACTCAAAGAGGCAAAGCCAGAGTTTGCAATGGGCAAGAAGCGCAAGGGGCGTCTTACTTCGACATCCCAGAAGACCAAGGCTTGGCCAAAGGCTTCTGAGGTATGGAAAAGGGGTAAAAGCAAAATCATTATAATCTTCTGGGAAGACAAAGGACATATCCCAAAATATCTGCCAAAACTGTGGCAAACGGGGCCACTGGAAGCGTGACTGTCGTATGGACAAGGCAGACATGAAGGAATAGAAGATGGTGCAAGGCTCCGACTTCAAATATGTTTGTCATAAACATGTTCACTACGAGTATTAAAATTGGATTTTAGATACTGGATGTGGTACATAAATAAATGTACTGATGTGCAGAATCTGCTGACAAGTATGATACTGACTTCAGATGAGATTGATCTGCGAATCGGAAACGGGATGAGAGTCGCTGTTTTGACCGTAGAGACCTAAGTTTAGGAACTACCTTTTGGGTAGGTACTTAAATTAGGAAACTGTTACAATGTAACTAGTTTGACTAGAAACATTATCTCTATATTAGAGTATAATCCGTTGCGGATATACCTTTATATTCTAGAACACTAAAGTGTTTTATTTTATAAAGACGATATTGAGATAAGCACATTAGATGTGAATAACAGTATCTATATTTTGAATATAAATGAATCTCAAACATATAACATGACAAACAAATAGCTCAAACTGATTTAGTCAGTTGAAACTTAAAAGTGGCA
Organism: Zanthoxylum bungeanum; assembly: GCA_019454045.1. Classification (NCBI taxonomy): domain Eukaryota; kingdom Viridiplantae; phylum Streptophyta; class Magnoliopsida; order Sapindales; family Rutaceae; genus Zanthoxylum; species Zanthoxylum bungeanum. The sequence continues at coordinate 50,659 of SKCR01034569.1, forward strand.
TTGTAGTCTGGGACACATCAAACAAGACTCGTATATCCATACTTCTGAAGAGTGGATACTAGGACGGATTTGATTCTATTCAAATAATGTCTACGAATCTAGTTTATTAGGCAAAGTGCCTATAACACCTTTTACTTGGTAAAAGTGTAAGTGCCACCGATCTGTTAGCCCTCGTTCATATTGACGTAAGTGGGCTCATATCTAGCTAGGCTAGAGGTGGATATGAATATTTCGTGACCTTTACGGATGTGGCATCGCGTTATGGTTATGTGTTTCTTTTGAAACACGAATCAGAAACTTTTGATGAATTCAAAGAGTTTCGACACGAAGTAGACAAATAGATCGGCTATAGTATTGAAACCGTCACGGTTAGACCATGGTGGAAAATACTTAAGCAAAAAGTTTCTCATATACTTGAAAGAGTATAGTATTTTTTCAATGAGGACTCCTCCCGGAACACGTCAATTTGACGATGTATCCGAACGGAGAAACGAATTTTGTTGGACATGATAAGGTTAATCATGAACAGGAAAGACTTCAACGGATACACATTAGACAATGAAAAACTTATTTTGAATAAGGTTCCATAAAAATCTGTTAGACAGACTTCATATTAGATATGAACAGGAAAGAAACCGGGTTTTATCATCCTTAAGATTTGGGAATGCTAGGCATATGTTTGGATAATACCAAACTAGAACCCAAATCAGATAAGTGCCTAATTGTAGGTTATCCTAGTGAAACCAAAGTATAGTACTTATACAACTCACAAGAGAACAATGTAATTGTTGCTCACAATGCGGTTTTCCTAAGAGGAATACCTATATGCAGTGGTAAGTGGGAGGAAAGTAAAACTCGATGAAAATCAGAGTAATACTGTTCCAGGAACCGATTCCTTAATGGAACACAAATAGTTCATCAAGGATGAAACTATACCAATAATCTTCGAATACACAAGAACTGCGTAAGTCGGAGAGAGTCAGAAAATAACCTGGGAGGTATGGGTTTCTGATCTCACCTCATAAAGATGTCAATCTAATTGAGGAATACAAACTGACTACGTATGGGGAAGTGATACAAGGTATCGACTCCCTATTATGGCAAAGTGCCATGATTGTCCGAAATGGATTCCATGTATACCAACCAAGTTTAAACACTGGTTGTTGTACTGAAAGGCATTGTGCCTATTGGCACTATATAAGTCTTCAAGGAAGACATATATGGAAAGCAACATACCAAAGTACTAAGCTAGGCTTGTAGCGAAAAGGTATCGTTATCAACGTTGTGTCGATTACGACGAAACCTTTTACTTGTTGCCATTGTTAAATCCATTTAGATAATGCTTGCTGATGCTGTATGTTTCATTCATGAAATATGACAACTGAATACCAAAATCGCTTTCCTTAACGGAAACCTTTTGGAGGATTTTTATAAATATCCTGACGGTTTTTTCGTACCAAAATGAGCAAACAAGGTTTGCGAGTTAATTTAATCCATTTATGGATTGAAGCAAGCATTAGGTTCTTGGAACTATCGTTTTGATGTAATCATAATAGTATATGATTTAATTCAAAAACGAAAATGATTTTTGTGTATATAAGAAGGTTAGTGGGAGCGCACTGACAATAAATGTCCTAAATAAAATGATGACATGTCATTTCTTGGAAATGATATTCCCATAATACAATCGGTGAAAGCTTGGCTTTCATGAAAATTCTCTGTAGAATTCTTGGGAGAAACAACCTTTATTCTAGGAATAAAGATCTATTGGGATAGATCTAAAAGTTGTTGGCACTCTCCGAGAACTCGTACATTGAAATAAATGTACGCGACATGGTGTCTCATATGCTTTGAGCATATGGAGTCACAATCAGGCCAATCCGAGTGATAGTCACTGGATTGATGTTAAGAACATCCTTTAGTATCTTAAATGAACTAAGGATGCTCTCTTATACTATGGCGATGGAGAACTTGAAGTGACTGGGTTCACTGTTGCAAGTTTCCTAACCGATAAAACGACTACAAGTCGTAACAAAAGTACTATACAGTTTGAATAACAGAACAGTGAGCTGGATATCTTCCAAGCAAGATACTGTTACCGAATAAACAACAAAAGTGGATTATTTCTGCAGCTGAGGCAGCAATAGAAGCCTTTTGGATCGATAATAATCCTAATTAGATTAGGAGTAGTTCTGTTAGTAGCTGAGCTAGGCTTCAGCACAAGCTAAAGAATTAATGGTCTCATCAACGATCCAGATATATACTTCAATATTCATCTGATTCGTTCGGAACATGGTGGCGATGTGATGATCGAATAAATCGCATCAGATGATAACTATGTAAATCCGCTGACGAAAGCCTTTCCTCAGCAGAAGTTTGAGCGAATCGTACATAGTTCGGGTGTAGGACACTTGAGTGATTGGCTATAGGCCAAGTGGGAGATTTTTGGACAATTATGACCCATAGCATCAATATTTGTACAGATCATGGTGTTGTTGTACAAATTAACTATGTGACAAAGGAAATTGCCCTTTTATCATTTGTAATTAGATTACCAAGATGTATAAATGATAGAAGGTCCATATGATTAGTTCCGAATTGAGATGATATGAGACAGTATCAATCCACGAAGGTTTAATCATTAAATATGCCTAGTCAGAGTATTATCGAGATTGGACATCGATAATGCGTAAGAGACTAGTATTACACTTGTGCGCGTTGTGGGAGCATAACGACATAGTTTTCATATATTTGGGTATAGGATACTCATGTAAGTGTAATAAGAGGTTGTGTTTACCGATGATACGGGAACAGCTTCGCTCTGGATAGACCCCTCAAAATTCCATTGGTAGTATGACTATGTGTCTATGGAAGTCCGAATCAGGGTAGGTGTATTTGGTCTTAACCTGAGACTTGCACCGCTAATACTTGCGACAATCAATATACTTTGGTTTTTGTCGTCCAGGGCTTTAACAGGTTCTGTGTACGCCTCTTCTGGGTATATTGAGAATCGTAGTGTATTGGGTGTGATGTCGAGATGGAAGTATCACTCCAGTCATAGTGGAGATGATGATCACGTAGGATACGGAACTGGTTCTCTTTTATGCTGCAGCTATCAGGATATTATGACCGGTCATGTTTATCCGATTATAGAGACTAGTTACCAGAGATCCGATATTTGATTCGTACGGGGCAGACACAATTCCAGCCCCAAGCCTTGCACGTGACATCCGATACAGGATCGTAATATGCAATACTACGTATACTACGCCTGATATAGATCACATATTCCTATAAGAATATTTCTGGAGAATTGGGTAGGCATGGTGCTTTGCTAGAAGCCAACCATGTCTTGTAAATCGGTAAAAATGTAGTACTAGGTACGTACGTATTCGGATAGTCCGACGACCAGATTTACTACCAACATATCCGAGGATCTCATGGGTCACTTTCCGAAGATTCACCGATAACTTTATTAATCTGGGATTAATTAGAAGAGAGAGAAAACTAATCTGAGATTAATTACGGAGATATTTTATATGGGATAAAATATTATTTAAAGAGAGAGAACGATTAATTTGGAATTAATCGATAAAATAATATATTCGATTTATTAAACGAAATTGGATTTTGACGCGGAATTAAAATTAGATTTTAATTCGAACAAACGAGTTAATTTAGAATTAATTCGTCAGCAACGTGAATCGTAATTTTGCTAGGCACAATTATTTAATTAAATTTGATTTAATTACGTCGCAGCGGAAAATTCGTTAATTCGGAATTAGCGAACCAAAGCCTGGGAGTGTTTGTGGGCCCACTCGCATTTCGAATTCAAGTGCGGCCCACAAGTCACATCAAGCGTCAAATCACTAGTCAATCAATTGATGTGATGTCTAGTCACTGTGAGTGATGTGACTACTTGTCACTTGTGATTGATGATGGTAGTTGGATAGCTTTAATGCTTGTACCATTTTTGTAATTCAAATTTGGTATATCATTAATTGATTTTGGAAAATCAATTAAGTATATTAGATACACAAACCAACCAAGATTTTTTCTTCTCTCTTTCCTCTCCCCAACCTCACGACATTGTGCCATTTTCTCCCTCTCTCATTTTTCTTCTTCCATGACCGAATGTTCAAGGATGAAGATGGTGATTTTTGTGGCAAAAATCACCAAGAGCTAACACTCAAAAGAGGACATACAAAGGTGATAGGGAAACTCACCTGTAGGCATGGAATGCACATCAAGTTTGGAGCTTGAAGGACCGAAAATGGAGTACAAAAATGGAGCCCAAAACCATAAGCATCATGGAGCAAAAGCTTGAAGATTTTTGTTGTTCCTCGAATCGTAAAAGTCGATCAATGTAAGTATGATTCCGCCATACTTATTTGTTGTATTCGCACATGATTTCTTACTTGAAATTGATCTTGGGACTAACTAGAAACCCAACACTTTTGGTCGCTCAAATGATTCTCCCCAGTAGTGCTTGACACGCTTGTTTTTAACCTTGAATATTTTGTTGGAGTTGGGATCATGTAACTCAACGGCTTTATCTGGTAAAACTTTGGTGATTATGAATGGACCTGACCACCGTGATTTTGGCTTCCATGGGAAGAGTTTCAACCTTGATTTGTTTAACGGTACCTTCTTCATTGGTTCTAGTTGTATGTGCACTAACTTCTCATTATGTCTCTTCTTGGCATTTTCTTTGTACAGTTTAGCATTCTCAAAATGCTATATGGGAAATTCCTCCAATTCTTTGAGCTGGTGGAACTGTTTCTCTTCTATTGCTTCTAGTGCAAGAATAAGCTTCTTCAGTTCGCAGTACGCTTTATCTTCAGGCTCCACAGACAGTTTTTCAGTAGAACTTTACATTGCATTGGAGTTCTGGATGGTACTATGTATCACATCAAGTCTGAAACATTCCCCATTATTTTCATCTTCTTGGAAATTCATGGCCTTGAAAACATTGAATGTTACTTCTTGGTCTTGTACCCTCATAGTTAGTTCTCCTTTTTGTACATCAATAATAGTTCGACCAGTAGCCAATAATGGTCTCCCGAGGATGATCGGCACATCTTCATCTTCCTCCATATCAAGGACAATAAAATCTGATGGGAAAATAAATTTGTCAACCTTGACCGGCACATCTTCAACTACACCTCTCGGAAATACGAGCGTTCTATCAGCAAGTTGTAGAGAGACTGAGGTAGGCATTGTTTCTCCAATCTGCAGTTTCCTGTAAATAGAAAAAGGCATCAAGTTAACACTTGCACCTAAATCACACAAAGCCTTACCAAAGTCATGTTCTCCTATGGTGTAAGGAACATTGAAACTGTCAGGATCTTTCAACTTTGGGGGAAGCTTCCTCTGAATGATGGCACTGTATTCTTCTGATAATGCTAATGTCTCGTAATCTCCCAATCTCCGTTTTCGTGAAAGAATGTCTTTCATGAATTTGACATAGCTGGGCATTTGTTCCAACGCTTCTGCAAATGGAATGTTGATATGCAGCTTTTTGAAGATCTCCAGGAATCGAGAAAACAGCTTGTCTAGTTTATTCTTCTGGAGACGCTGTGGAAAAGGTGGAGGTATAGTGATTCTTTCTTGATCTTTTTCCTTTGCTTTTTTTTCCTTCATCTGTAGAACTGCTTCGCTGCTTTCTTTTGGAACTTCCTCAACAGTTGCCTTGACTCCAATATTTTTGTTAATTTCAGTATCGTTTTTTAATATGATGGCATGACATTGCTCCTTCCCCATGTTCCGCGGATTTGGTTTAGTGTTGCTAGGAAAGTTACCTGGTGGTCTGTAACTCTGAGCATTGGCCAGTTGTCCAATTTGATTCTCCAGTGCTTTAATAGAAGTAGATTGACTTTGAAAAATAGCATCATATGCTGTTTGTTGCTTTTTGAACATCTCTGCAATCCATTCTTTCATTTATGGTTATTTTTCAAACTCATGGCTTTTGTTTTGTTGCTGAAATCCAGGTGGTGGATTATTCTTTTGCCCTGAATTGTTGCTCCCTGAAAAATTAGGATGATTCCTCCACCCTGGATTATAGGTGTTGGAATATGGATTATTCCCCTGTCTGTTGAAATTGTTGACATAATTCACTGTTTTTTCAAGTTGGTTTGGTTCTGGTGCCCCTCCAAATGGCGAACTTGTGGTTCCAGGTATTTGCACATCTGATCCAACTTAGTATTCACTGCTGAGTTGGCTCCAACTTTATATATTCCTGTAATTCTCTAAATCATGCTTCTTTCTGTTGGCCACAAGAAATTATTGTTAGCCATTTCTTCGATTAAGTCCCAGGCTTGATCTTCTCCTTTTGCCATCAAAGCTCCTCCAGCAGCAGCATCAATTGTGGTTCTCATTAGTCCAGAAAGTCTATTATAGAAAGTTTGGACTTGAATCCACTTTGGAATCTCATGGTGAGGACATTTCCAGAGTCTTTGAATCTTTCCCAAGCTTCGTAGAGGGATTCTGAATCTTGCTGCACGAAGGATGTGATGTCATTCCTCAACTTTGCTGTTCTGGCTGGTGGAAAGTACTTTGCAAGGAATTTGGAGGCTAGAGTATTCCAAGTTGTGATGGAACCTGCTGGTAGTGAATGTAGCCAAGCTTTTGCTCTGTCTTTCAAAGAATATGGAAGAACTCGCAGTCTCATAGCTTCTTCAGCTGCTCGGTTGTAGTTGAAAGTACCACAAACTTCTAGGAAGTTGCTGATGTGGGCATTAAGATCTTCAGTTGCATTCCACCCGAACTGAACTGACACCTGAATCATCTGAATGCATGTTTTGATGTCACATGCATTTGCTGGTAAAGGAGGAAGTACAATACAGGAAATGAGGCCATCTACCACCGGAATGTTTCTGTCTCGAATGGGGATTGGTGGTGCAACTTCCAAAGGTTTAGGTTCCATGTTAACAATTACTTCTTACCCTTCTCGCCTTTCCCTTCTCAACTGTTTGATGGTTCTTTCAATCTCTGGGTCAAGCGGTCGGAGTTCAAAGCTTTTGGTTCGTTTCATGTAATGTCTGAGAACCTGAAACCCAAGAAAACAGAAACAATAAGTAAAATTAAATTAGATACAAGTAAAGGTATCTAACCTCAAGACTAATAGTGAAAGATAAATAAGTCACCGGCAATGGCGCCAAAAACTTGATCGGCGTAATCACACGCGTATAACGTAAGTGCACGTATCGTTTAAGTAGTATAAAAAGTATCGATCCCACGAGGACTTAAAACCTTTTGTTATCAATTCATGAAGTTAAATGTTTACAAGTATCTAATGGATTGATTGTTTGATTGGGTGGTGACTTTAAAAATAAAACAAGTAAATAAATTGCTTGAAAGTAGATTAAAGAAAATTCAAATTTATAAAAACTATCAAGGGTTGTGAATCCTTCCAATATCTTTTTAAAAGATGAAATGGTTATTTTATGTTTGTGTAATATATTGGTTTATTAACCTGAAACACGAAATTATGTAAAAGTCTTTTCCGATGGTCAAATACAAATACCCAGTATAACCCAATTAATCATATTCCTATGTTAACCAAGTTATCTAAATTCATTAAGATTAAGTTCCAATTATGGCTACCCCCGCCCGACAGGTATATTCCTATCCTGTAAGGAAATCTATTAAAATGTTATCTATCCTCAAGGAAGATCGTGGGCTATTGAGTCTAAGGTCTTTAACCTAAAATCTATTTTTCAAGTTCATTTTAAGTTTACCAGTTCAATTTTATTAATGGCTAGTTAATAAAAAGCATTATGATTAAGCTCAATATATAAACCTTTATATTACCCAAACTGTAATTTAACCCCTTATAAACCGGTGATATTGGATTTCATCACAACCACATATAACTGGCTTAGGTACGACACATATTTACGGGTAGTAAAAACTTAAATAAAAGAAAAGACATAAAGTAAATGCTGGAAATTAAATTACTGGAAAGTAAATGCTGGAAATTAAATTACTGGAAAGTAAATGCTAAAAGTAAATAAAGTAAAAGTACAATAAAGAAAATACCCAGGTAAAAGGATCCACTTTTATTACTACTATTTTAGATATCTCCATTAATATAATATATTAACTTTCGGTGATAATTACCAATCAGTCATATAGGCGGTATCCTGATTAAGTCAAATTAATAATTAATTACCAACCGACCAACCAGGCGGTATCCATGCTTAGTGAGGTTAAAACCAATTTATAATTAATTACCAACCGACCAATATGGCGGTATTCTCGTTAAGTCGGATTTTAAATAGTTATTATATTATAATTAAGGGAGATTAATCTAAATAACAATAATAAAAACTTTACCTTTTACCCCAGCAGGGGGGGTTACCTCCTCATTGCTTGAAAAGTAAAAATTGAAAAAGTAAAGAAATGAAAGTATTGTGCGTAAAAGTAAATTGCGGAAAGTAAAAACTGAAAAGTAAAGAAAAGAAAGTGCGAAAGAGGAAATTAATTACTGAAAGCTATAAATAAACAAAAAGATACAATCTTCTTAGTTATTCTTAAGGAATTTCAAAGAAGAAAATAAAAATTTACAAATGAAATGGCTTGGTATTTATAGGCAAAATTTTGCCTCCACCAAATCCATTATTAAATTCTCCACCAAATCCATTATTAAATGCTCCACTAATTGCTCCACCAAATCCATTATTAATTGCTATCATGTTTGGTGGAAGTTTAAATATTTTTATTATTTATTTATTTGCTTTGAAAATGACTTTAATAATTACGCATAACACACTTCCAGATGTTTCATCAATTTCGGTCATGAAATCTTCAGAATTTGAAATTATTTTGTTCTTCAAAGTTGTAGACCAAATCCATTATTAATTGCTCCACTAATTGCTCCTCCAAATCCATTATTAATTGATCCATTAATTGCTCTACCAAATCTTCCACTAATTGCTATCATGTTTGGTGGAAGTTTGACTATTTTTATTTTTTATTTATTTATTTATTTTTTGCTGTGAAAAATCACTTTAATAATTACGCATAACACACTTCTGGATGTTTCATCAATTTTGGTCATGAAATCTTCGGAATTCGAAATTATTTTGTTCTTCCAAGTTGTAGATCTTTGAGTCTTCTTTAATCTGGAACTTGAATCAGCTCAATCTGATATCAGAGTAAAACGTTATGCGCAAAATACGATAATTGCGCAAAATTAGAATTTCCGAAACTGTACTTCGTTAGAACGCCTTTTCAAGTTTCCAATCTCCAAAATTAATATGTCAAGTCCAATTTTTTCTCTTATTTGACCCACATTTCGTTCTAAATGATTTCATTGAGTCTCAATATTATTCTATCTATGCGTAAAATACGACAATTGCGCAAAATTAGAATTTCCAAAACTGTACTTCGTTAGAACGCCCTTTCAAGTTTCCAATCTCCAAAATTAATATGTCAAGTCCAATTTTTACCCTTATTTGACCCACATTTCGTTCTAAATGATTTCATTGAGTCCCAATATTATTTTATTTGTAAAATAAACTAAAACACATCAAAACGTTCATCAAACCCGAGAAACTAAACAAAATATTATGTAAAAGGGGCGGTAAATATTGATATATTTTCTACTCATCATGAGTCAAATGGCTCATTGCCCCTTAAAACCGACGGATACTAGCCGTTGGGGACACCCCAACAACTAGTAGCCATTGGGAGGGTTCCTATTGGAACCCTACGGTTCCAACCGAAACCGTACGGTTCCAGTTGGAATTGTTGGAACTGCTGGGTTCCAACAGTTTCGATCGGTTTGCGTTGGGGTGGAATCCCAACTGAACCGGTCAATCACGGTTCAAGTTCTGGAATCGGAACCGTGGCCGGGTCTAGGCGCAACTGTCCAGATTACATAGCTTCCGTTAGATGGGAGAGAGCCGCCGCATCAGGTATATTTATTTTCCATATTATTGATATCTTTTTAGTTTGTGAAGCTATTGGTTCTGGATGGGTTTTAGATTCTGTTAGTCCAACTCACATCTATAATTCGTTGCAGGGACTGAGAGTTAGTATGATACTAGACCCAAACGAGATGGAGCTGCGTTTTGGGAATGGAGATTCTTTATCTGCAGTAGCCATTGGTGAATACGAGATTCGTCTATCTAGAGGTAGCATCATTTTGACAGATTGTATTTTTGTGCCTAATTGTGTAGCTAATATTATCTTATTGTTTGTATTAGATATAAAAAGATATCATGTACATATTAAGAATCGTTCTATGTATATATATGATATGAATGATTTTTTGTTACACAAATGTTCAAATTCACATGGTCATTATATTTTACATATCGTTAGAGATGTTTATGAAATTGGGAATAATAAACAGAAAAGATATGAAATTACTGATACCGAATTATGGCATATGAGGTTAGGACATATAGGTGTACGACGCCTAACCCAGTTGGTTAAGAATGGTCTGAATAGGAATCTAACCATATAGTATTTTCCAACTTGTGAATCTTGCATTCAGGATAAAATGACCAAAGCCTCATTTACTGGTGTTGGACATCGAGCCACTAACTTATTAGATCTCATACATAGTGATATATGTGGTCATATAAGTCATGCTGCTCATAATGTCTTTTCTTACTTCGTAACATTTACAGATGATTTGTCACGGTATGGTTATGTTTACTTGATGAAACATAAATCGGAAACCTTTGAAAGGTTCAAAGAATTCTGAAACGAAGTAGAAAAATAAACTGTTAAATTTATCAAATGCTTACGATTAGATCGAGGCGATGAATATATGAGTAGTGAGTTTACAGAGTATCTTAAAGAGAATAAGATTCTCACTCAATATACCCCTCCGGGTACTCCACAACATAATGGAGTATCTGAAAGGAGAAATCATACTTTATTAGATATAATTCAATCCATGTTGAGTTTTACAGATATACCTTACTTTTTGTGGGGGTATGCTCTTCTTACCGCTGCACATATGTTGAATAGGGTTCCTTCTAAAGTTGTTCATACTACTTCATATGAGATATAGGTCGGTAGGAAACATAACCTTAATTATGTTAGGGTTTGAAGCTGTCTTTCATACGTCAGAGTGACGCAACATGATAAACTTTTGCCTCGATGGTGAAAAGTTAGGTTTGTTGGATATCATTTGAATTCAAAAGACTATCAATTCTATGAATCCGAGCATCAAAATGTGTTCGTACCTCGTTTTGCCAAATTTCTTGAAGAATAATTTTTGGCAGAAAGTGGTAATCATAGAAAAGTTGAGCTTGATGAAGTCCAACCTATAGAAGACAGACCAATAGAGGAATCACAGTTTTAGACAGAAGCAAAACCTTCTAATTCCACTCTCCGTAGGTATACTAGGATATCAAGACCTCATGAGTGCTTGTATTTGATACAAGACAAGAGTCTCAATGTGCTCCTTATTGAGGAGACTGATCCGTATACCTACAGAGAAGCAATGTAAGACATTGATTCTACTAAATGGCAGAAAGTCATGAATTCCGAAATAGACTTTGTGCATCAGAATCGAGTATGGGACTTGGTTTCGCTTCCTAAGAGAATTGTTCACGTATGTTGTAAATGGGTTTACAAGAGGAAGCGATGGCCTGATGGGAAGATTGAAACCTTAAAGGCTCGACTGGTTGCTAAAGGTTATACTCAAAGGCCAGGTGTGGACTATGATGAGACCTTTTCACCAGTAGCGATGCTAAAGTCTATTAGGATTTTATTAGCTATTGTTGCTTGCCATGATTATGATATTTGGCAAATGGATATTAAAATGGCTTTTCTTAATGGATTTCTTGATAAAGAAATATATAAGGAACAGCTTGAGGGTTTTGTCTCCAGCCAAAATTCAGGAATGGTATGTAAGCTTAAGAAGTCCATTTATGGACTTAAATAGGCTTCGCGAAGTTGGAATCTTTGTTTTGATGAGGTAATCAAATTGTCTAGTCTTCTCAAAAATGAAGAAGAATATTGTGTTTATAAGAAGGTTAGTGGGAGTATGATAGTGATCTTGGTGCTTTACATTGATGACATCCTGATCATTGGAAATGATCTTGGAATGATGCAGGGTGTTAAAGCATACCTCTGTAAAAACTTCTCCATAAAAAAAATTGGGTGAAGCTTCCTATACTTGGTATAAAACTCTATAGAGATAGAGAAAAGAGGCTGATTGGGTTATCTCAATCTTCTTACATAGATAAGATCCTACAAAGGTACAACTTTAGCGATTGTAAAATTGGTAATATACCTTTTTGACATGGCATTCATCTTTTGAAGAAGATGTATTCTCAAACAGAAGATGAAAATGCTAGAATGTCTAGTCAACCTTATGCATCATGCTTATAAAGCATCATGTATACAATATTATGTATGAGACCTGATATTAGTTATGCAGTAAGTATTACTAGTAGATATCATGCAAATCTACGTAATGACCATTGGATGATCGTTAAACATATCCTAAAGTATCTAAAAGGTACTAAGGATAAATTTCTTATTTATGGAGAATGTGATTTACAGATAAGAGGATATATATATTTTGACTTTCAGTCAGATCCTGATGATAGAAATCTACCTCAGGTTTTGAATTTAATCTTAATAATGTTGCAGTTAGTTGGAAGTGTTCCAAACAAGGATCAACAACTGATTCCACCACAGAGGCATAATATATTACGGCATCAGATACTGTAAAGGAGGCTGTATGGATTAGAAAATTTATCACAGAATTGAGAGTTGTCCCAAATATCGAGGCCGTTGCACATGTAAAATAACCAAGAGCGCATCGAAATTTGAAATATGTGGAGCGGAAATACCACATTATTTGTGAGATTATCACTCGAGGAGATGTTGCCCTATGCAAGATATCTGGCAAGAAAAATATAGCAGAACCGCTTACGAAAGCTTTGCCTCCAAGACTATATGATAGACATGTAGAGGTGATGGGTATTAGATACCATCAAATTTGGCACTAGAGCAAGTGGGAGAAAATGTTAGAGTTGGTACTCGGCACGCCAAATTTTATTGTATTTATTATAAATACAATATAAATTTATATTTTATTATGAATAAAATTTAGTAGTTTTCATCAATATAATCTTTTATATGGTGAAGGCGTAAAATGGCCTTAGAATGAATAGTTGTGATGTAATTGCAAAAGCGCCGTAATTGTCACTGAGAATTGTCACAATATAATTCATTTTTAAAATTGTTCTTGATCAAGGTTTACATACATGGTCAGTTAGTAAACCAGTGAGATCGATACGTGTTGTATATTAAAATTGTTCTAATAGTTTATCTCAGTAAACCATTAGTCTTATGAGACTCATATAAACACGTAGGTATTTATTGGATAAATACTGAACGACTCATTTGAAGATTCCTGATAGATGGTACACCAACATCAATAGGAATTTTTACGAGTCAAAGATCATATTAGCTCATTTGACTTGTGATACCATTGTGGATACGTGAGATATCCTCCATATTTTGATGGCAGTCACGTCAATGATCTTTTAAGATCAAACCTCTGCCTACTCATCGGGTATGGACTTATACTCACGATATCTTGGGTGGTGGATTAATTCCGGAAATTGTTCCGGGGCGAAAACGAGAGAAAATGGTGAAAATCATGTCAAAACGGGCTCATCGTGTCACGACTATCCAAACAGTGAACCAGTCACTGTTTTGCAGTCCAAGGGCTGACCGATCACTGTCCAAGTGACCGTGTTGGCCCGGATCTGTAGTTGGTCAACCGGTTTGACTATTTGCCCATTACACGTAGTATTTGTCGAAAAATATTTTCATAAAATAATTCGTTGTTTTTCGAAATATATTATGTTATTAATTGTTAATAAATAATATATTTAAACTATTTTGGGTGAATTAAAAATATTTGATATTAATTAATTCACTCGTGAATTTTTTTTAAAATGTTTAAAAATCATTTTCGCCACTTTACCACGCCTCCGTTGCGCTTATCCCAACATGAGCGTGGTCTAAAACCACCTCCACCTTATGAGCTATCAACTACAATACTGAACAAGGAAGTAGCAAACACATAAGAAGTTGTTGATAATGTAAAAAAGCAATGGAAATAGACATGTGTGACTATTATGTCAAATGGGTGGAATGATATAAGAGGAGGACAATTATTAAACTTCTTTGTGACTAATCCTAACTGGGTATTTTTTTTCAAGAATGTTGATGTTAATGATGTAGTAAAGGATGCAAACTTATTATTTAAGCTCCTTATGATGTTGTTGAAAACGTTGGAGAGGATATTATTATCTAAGTAGTGACAGATAATGCATCAAACTATAAGAAAGATAGTGAACTGTTGATGAATAAGAGGAAAATGTTATGGTGGACGCCGTGTGCTGCACACTGTATTGGTTTATTACTTGAACAAATTGGAAAGCTATATCTGTTGGGATAGTTGTGGAACCCTAGGGTCGGATCGGTGCCCCGAACAGCGAAAATGGGTCTAACCCATAGATATCAAGGATGGACGTAATTTTAAAATATTTTTATGTAAAACTACATTTCATTACGACTGTATATGAAAAAACTGGGATTGAATCGGAGTCTAGAAGCTCAAAAACGAGCGAAAACAAATTCAGCGCGCATCAAGGGCGCGACGCGCTTGAAGTGCGCACGAATTGTAGTGCCCACGTCCAAAACCTTTTTTTTTTGTTTTTTATTTTCTTTGTTTCTTCCTTCATCTCACTTTCCATTGAGCTAAATATATTATGGTATTTTACCATAATATCTTCCAACTCTCCCTAAACACTTCAAAAATACCCAAAATTAAATTTTAACATCAAAACCAACATCAACACATGCTATAGAATAAAAATCAAGTTTTTCAAAATATTTTTACAAAAACATAAATTTATTCTAAATACGAATTTGTGTAAATTTTGAATCCAATACGCAAATCAAATTAGAATCCCAATAAGAAATGACTCGTGGACATTCTAGGTCACCCAAAGGTGGACAAGTGATTCTAGAATGGTAGCCATAGCTCTAAGCTTTAATTTAGAGTTCCAAACTCTTATTAATTATTACATGTACAACATGAACATCTTTGACCTAATAAATAAACATGTTGTGTTTATACTTCTAAAGTATCCTAACACAATTGATTACCCTTATTTCAACATTAAGCTATGTGATCATGCATCTAATACACAAAGGAACATAGCTTATGAGAAGATCAAACATTACCTAGTAAGCTTGATGCAAGATCCAATCTACTTCTCATTTGTTGAAATAGTTGGAGAACCTCCAAGGTGTGCAAGCTTGACTTCAAGATCCCAACATTGACTTCCAATGCTAGCAAGTTTCATTTCAAGATCTAATCTTGATTTCTCGATTTCTCCTAGATGAAATGTTGTAGAGACCTCGCAAGCTTCTCTAAACATTTCTCTAACTTAGGCTAATCTCTCAAGAATTATTGTATATAGCTTACTCATGCTTTTGCTTATGCTTGTTGACCGGCGTAAACACACACGTATAACGCAAGCGCACGTATCGTTCAAGTAGTATAAAAATATCGATCCCACGAGGACTTAATTCCTACTGTTGTTATTAATTGTTGAATCTATTTATTTACAAATATCTAATTAAAGGGAGAATGGAATTGATTGTTGTTTGATTTGGTTGATAGTAGATTTGCTAAATAAATAAATAAAAAGATAAAAGAAAATACTAAGGAAAATAAAAGACACAAAGATCTAAGGTTGTGATTTCTTTTAATATCATTTTAAAGATGAAGTGGTTATCTTAAAGTTGGGAAATATATTGATTTATTAACCTGGACACTAAATTATGTGTAAGCCTCTGTCGATGGTCAGACACAAATACCTAGTATAATCCAATTGAACCATATGTCTATGTCAACCAAATTACCTAGATTCATTAAGTTCAAGTTCCAATTATGGCTACCCCCGCCCGACAGGTATATTCCTATCCTGTAAGGAAATCTATTAAAGGGTTATCTATCCTCAAGGAAGATCGTGGACTATTGAGTCTAAGGTCTTAAACTTAAAATCTCTATGTCTAGTTCATTTTAAGTTTACCTAATCAGTTTTATTAATGGCCAGTTAATAAAAAGGCTTTAAGATTAAGACTCAATAAATAAATCTTTAAATTACCCTAACTATAATCTAACCCTTACAAACCAGTGATAGTAAAAGTTATCACAACCCCTAAATAACTAACACATGACTAAAGCTAGTAAAAGCTTAAAAGTAAAAGACATAAAGTGAAAGCTGAAAAAATAAAATAAAATAAAATGCTAAGGTAAAAGGAATTAACTTCTACTAAATACTATTTAGATTTCTCCCATAAATAATATAAGATTTGCAAAACATTTCCAACCAGCCATATAGGCGGTAACCTGATTAAGTCAATTAAAAAACAACCAGCCATAAAGGCGGAATCAAAATAACCAGCCATAAAGGCGGAATGAAAACAACCAGCCATATAGGCGGAATTAAATTAACCAACCGACCAATCTGGCGGTATCCTTATTAAGTCCAATTAAAAACATTGAATATATTATAATTATGGGAGAATAATCTAAGTAGTAATAGTAAAAGAATTACCTTTCACCATAGTAAAAGGAAGTTACCTCATATAAATAGTAGAAACTGTAAAAGTAAAAAGTAAATAGTAAAAACTGTAAAAGAAAGTAAAAAGTAAAAATTAAATTACTAATATTACAAAACGTAATTAAAATTATTTACAAAACTAAAAAAAAACTAAAAACTAAAGAGTTTTAGAGAGAGAAACTCTCTCTTTAGAAGGAATTGAAGAGAGAGGAAGGTACATCGAATTCTGAAATCTCGAGCTCAATTTATAGGCGTCGATAGGATCTGGGCGTCGCGACGCTGGAACAGTTCCGCGTCGCGACGCCAGCTACAGTGACATGTGTCACTTGCTGATTTTCGGCTCAGATCTTATCCGATGACGTGGCACTGTTCATGACGTCATTGCTTACGTCACTCTGAGGCATGATTGTCGGCAGCGTCAGATCGTGACACGTGGCATGGGCGCATTTTAGCAAGTCCGTTGAGATGTCGACACGTGGCAAGGCGCAAGATAGCATAGATGATGATTGTCGGCACCGTTGTGATGATGACATGTGGCAGCGCAAGTTAGCAAGTCTTCTGTGATGGTGACACGTGGCACGGCGCACGTTAGCAAAGTCAACTTTCACAATTCTGAAACCGTTGACCCGGCGCACTTTAGCAAAACCGGTGCACGCTGAGCGTCGCGGCGCGCAAAGCTCTAGCGTCGCGACGCGAAGAAGATGAAAATATTCCTGTTGACGTATTTTTGTCCGGTTTTACCCCAAATTGCCTCCAGTGCTGTCCAAACTTTATTTATCTGCAAAATAACAACAAAAAACACATCAAAACGTTCATAAATCTGGAGAAACAATACAAAACATTAGGTCAAATGAGTGAGAAATAGTGGTATAAATACCACTTATCACACCCCCAAACCTAACATTTTGCTAGTCCTCGAGCAAAACAGAAAGTAAAATAATATGAAAATAAAATTTAACTAAGACACTTCGTAGGGATCACGGTTGCATTTAGCATATGCAACAAGCCTTTAAACCCCTAGGTGTCCCTAGTGGACGAGTGTAGTCTCATGAGGGTTTACAGCAATGATACCCACAAACATTTTACAAAAGTAAAAAGGTAGTAAAACTAATGCACACAAAAGCAAAAAGACAAGCGAAAAGAGGATAAAGAAGTTAGTGACTAATCAGGTGAAAATTCTACTCCAAGTTACTAGTTGTTTTGTTTCTTTCTAAATTACCGAATAAGTAAATTCTCCGATTATTTTTACCATTCTCCATATACACAGCTAACAAAATATTAATCAACTCATTTTTGCCCACAACAGTCGTAAGTGCAGTTGATAAGAGAGTAATATTTTTGTCCTAAAGTTCTATCAGATTTCACACCTTTTTATAGCAATGGAATAACTTTTCTGATTTTTCTGATTTTTTCTTTGATTTTTCTCTATTTTTTATTTATATACAATACCTTCTGTCTATGTAGCGAGCTTTGGGTCGGTGGCTCCCAAACCAGTTGGCTTTAGGGCACCAGGTGTTAAGAACCCCTACGAACTTAATTACTCAGACTTTAGATATATATATATATATTTTTGCAGCATCTTCGATCCATGTAACGAGCTTTGGGCCAGTGATTCCCAAACCAGTTGGTTTTAGGGCACTAGGTGTTAAAATACCCTTACAGACTTAATAACTCGGATCTCGACGTTTGTTTTTTTTTTTTTTTTTTTTTTACTCCATCATTATTTAGAGATGTTTCCTCCAATTAAACTATAGCACGGAATATTACAAACTTTTCAATTTTAGCTCATGACTGTATGTTTCCATGTATGTTGATAATACCTGCCAACGGAGCATATGAAGATCCATTTTAGTCCGTTTTAAGGAGAATTCACAAATTAAATAATTCAAAAGGAAATAAACAAAAATTAACTTGTTTTCGAAATAGGTTTGAGATACGTCTCAGGAGTGGAAACTCCTTACTCGGCTATCTCTACCAATTCCACCTTTTAACAAAATAAAAACACAAAAATGCAAAATATTTTTGTAATTTTTGAAAAATTTTCAATTTTTTTTGTATTTTTCGAAAAATTTTGGACTAAAAATAAAAACAACATACAAACTAAAAACAAGGTACTAATCAACTAAATCCCTCCCCCAAACCTAAATGAGACATTGTCCCCAATGTCTTAAACAGTAAAAGGAGAGTTAGAAGGTTGTACCTGGTTAGCTGAAATCTACAGGAAATTAAAGGTTAAGATCCAGATTAATTCGACGCCTCTTACCACGCTCGTCCTCAGACCAATTTATCTTTGATAGGATAGGGTCAACTTGTGGTTCATAGGCTATGAGTTGGTCTATCAGATCCGGAGCAAGTCTGGCAGTGAAGAGGAGTTCTTTCATAGGTTTTGACACGAACCCATTTCTCCGAGCATCATCAAGAAACACGCAAAGAAAATCATAAAATCCATCAACGTTGAGTAGTCCAAGCGGTTTCTGGTGTATGTTCAGGTTCGCCCAAGATAGTACAATAAAAATTTCCTCCAATGTACCAAACCACCTGGCAAAGCGATAAAAGCATCAGCACGGTTAATCATTTCTACCAGACGTTCAGACATACCTGGCACGATTAGTTGCTCGCCGTTTGATGATCCAATAAGATTTGCCTCTGCCAAGGGTTTTGGGATGATTCCCAAAACATGACTGCCTCCTTCTTGTACGGCCTTTGAAACGATCCCCATAAGTCCGAGATTGCCTCCGCCATATATTAAGTGCATATTCCTTGCAGCTAATACTCGACCCAATTCCTGTGCGCTTCTATGTATTGTACAGTACTACCACAAAACACACAGATGTTTTCAACTCGTCTTCTTGAAGTGGCTTCCATTTTTATGTATTTCTTTCTCAAATTAGGATGCCTTCAAAAGTGCAATGACGGGCTGAATTTATAGTATCTGAAAAAGGGTGAGTAATAATAGCACTAATATCTTCCAAAGGACGATTGTTAGCTAAACAACAAAAGAAATCGTGAAAGGTCAAAAATTATGGATCCTATCTACGAAAATAAATATAATTACAACAGAAAAGCGAATCAAAGCAATAATTAAGGTAACGGAATTGTGTATGCAATACGCCACTCGTTTGGTATATAAATCTATTAGGATGTGTCTCAAGATTTCATTCATTACTCAGTCTTTGCTAATGAATTGTTTCTCGTCTTTGATTGCCAAACACAATTCCTTTTATCTTAAATTGCTTCATTTG
The DNA here is from genome assembly GCA_019454045.1 of Zanthoxylum bungeanum. NCBI lineage: Eukaryota > Viridiplantae > Streptophyta > Magnoliopsida > Sapindales > Rutaceae > Zanthoxylum > Zanthoxylum bungeanum. Next base: position 70,526 of record SKCR01034569.1, read on the forward strand.
TGCCTTTCCCTATAAAATAACACACAAAATTAAAAACTTCACACAAAACATGAAAAAAATAAATTACAACAAATTGCATGGGTTGCCTCCCTGCTAGTGCTAAATTTTTCGTCTTCAGCCAGACGTGACTTAAATTCATCTGTCAATGAGGTTTCAACGTCGTTTTGGATGTCCGATTAAAGACAATCCCGTGAGCGTTGCTTTTGAAGGGTCTCTTCCAATGGTAAAGTGGCAAAAAGAGTTTTGGCTCATTCAGTGCTCGTGCCACCTTTTTGACTTTTGTTGCTCCAGTGGTTCCTGAAAAGAAAGAAAGAAAATCAGGAGGTCTCGTATGGTGCTTGACTTGAAATGGAGGTTCCATTCTGTCAAGCTTCTGGGTGATATCTTTGATTTGTACTCCCCAAAACAGCGATGTTTTTCCTGAATGCTCTAGATCTTTATTAAGGTCAGACATTTGCTCCTTCATTTGCTCTGCTTCTTGTTCCACCTTTTCTTCACATATGTATTTGAAAATTTCCATATTCAGTTCTTCATCTGTCATATGTGAAATATATGTTTCAAAATTGTCAACCTGAGGATGAAAAGAAATGTTAGATTTTAGGTCTTCATCCTCTGATCTGGGTGAAATGATTGGCTCAGGTAGATCTTCTTCAAACATTTGTGCAAAGTATTCTCCAAGATCTTCATTTTGAGGCTTGAAAGTTTGATCCTCCGTTGTTGGTGCAGTTGGTATAAATGGATCAGCTTCCTCCTCGTCAGAGTCGGAATAATAAAAATCAAATCGAGACTTTGCTGGTTCGGGCCCCTGAACTGATACCTCTGATTCTTGATACTGCTCAGCCTCATCATCTGTTATGATGTCATGATGAATCTGAGGATATTCGAAGGCTTCTTCAGTATTGTTTGAATTTGCTCCGTGAGATATTTGATTCAGGTTATCTGTTAATTGTCTAACTTGATCTGTCATCCTTTGTATAGACACCGTTTGACTTTGAATTTGTGCATCAAATCGAGCTGTCTGTTCTTTGAACATGTGAATCAATTGATCTTCCTCTGATGGATCTGGTTGTTGATGAAAATCGCATATGGATGGTGGATAAGATGAAAAATGTGGTTCTGTGAAATGTGATGGCTCGTCATACCATGAAGGATCTTGATAGTTCTGCCACCCTGGATGGTAGTTGTATTCGCAATAATCGCTTGGGTGGTTACCATTACAAGTGTCACATCTCCACATTGAGTTCTGTTGAGCAAATGTAGTATTGCTTGGTTCTGGCATTCAGTGATAATTGTTAGGCTGGACAACAGGCCTCAGAAAACGGGACTGTTGCTCCCAGATTTGGGGTGTATCTTCTTGTAAAGCATGTAGACTCTCAATCTCCCAGTAGTGTTCCATTTTTAAGTCACCTGAAATCAAAAGAAAGAAAATAAAAATTACAGATAAAAATAAAGAAAATTAGATACAAGTAAATTAGATAGCTTCAAATTAACAACTCAAGAAATATAAGTCCCCGGCAACGGCGCCAAAAACTTGACCGGCGTAAACACACACGTATAACGCAAGCGCACGTATCGTTCAAGTAGTATAAAAATATCGATCCCACGAGGACTTAATTCCTACTGTTGTTATTATTGTTGAATCTATTTATTTACAAATATCTAATTAAAGGGAGAATGGAATTGATTGTTTGTTTGATTTGGTTGATAGTAGATTTGCTAAATAAATAAATAAAAAGATAAAAGAAAATACTAAGGAAAATAAAAGACACAAAGATCTAAGGTTGTGATTTCTTTTAATATCATTTTAAAGATGAAGTGGTTATCTTAAAGTTGGGAAATATATTGATTTATTAACCTGGACACTAAATTATGTGTAAGCCTCTGTCGATGGTCAGACACAAATACCTAGTATAATCCAATTGAACCATATGTCTATGTCAACCAAATTACCTAGATTCATTAAGTTCAAGTTCCAATTATGGCTACCCCCGCCCGACAGGTATATTCCTATCCTGTAAGGAAATCTATTAAAGGGTTATCTATCCTCAAGGAAGATCGTGGACTATTGAGTCTAAGGTCTTAAACTTAAAATCCCTATGTCTAGTTCATTTTAAGTTTACCTAATCAGTTTTATTAATGGCCAGTTAATAAAAAGGCTTTAAGATTAAGACTCAATAAATAAATCTTTAAATTACCCTAACTATAATCTAACCCTTATAAACCAGTGATAGTAAAAGTTATCACAACCCCTAAATAACTAACACATGACTAAAGCTAGTAAAAGCTTAAAAGTAAAAGACATAAAGTGAAAGCTGAAAAAAATAAAATAAAATAAAATTGCTAAGGTAAAAGGAATTAACTTCTACTAAATACTATTTAGATTTCTCCCATAATATAATATAAGCTTTGCAAAACATTTCCAACCAGCCATATAGGCGGTAACCTGATTAAGTCAATTTAAAAAAAACCAGCCATAAAGGCGGAATCAAAATAACCAGCCATAAAGGCGGAATGAAAACAACCAGCCATATAGGCGGAATTAAATTAACCAACCGACCAATCTGGCGGTATCCTCATTAAGTCCAATTAAAAACATTGAATATATTATAATTATGGGAGAATAATCTAAGTAGTAATAGTAAAAGAATTACCTTTCACCATAGTAAAAGGAAGTTACCTCATATAAATAGTAGAAACTGTAAAAAGTAAAAAGTAAATAGTAAAAACTGTAAAAGAAAGTAAAAAGTAAAAATTAAATTACTAATATTACAAAACGTAATTAAAATTATTTACAAAACTAAAAAAAACTAAAAACTAAAGAGTTTTAGAGAGAGAAACTCTCTCTTTAGAAGGAATTGAAGAGAGAGGAAGGTACATCGAATTCTGAAATCTCGAGCTCAATTTATAGGTGTCGATAGGATCTGGGCGTCGCGACGCTGGAACAATTCCGCGTCGCGACGCCAGCTACAGTGACACGTGTCACTTGCTGATTTGTCGGCTCAGATCTTATCCGATGACGTGGCACTGTTCATGACGTCATTGCTTACGTCACTCTGAGGCATGATTGTCGGCAGCGTCAGATCGTGACACGTGGCATGGGCGCATTTTAGCAAGTCCGTTGAGATGTCGACACGTGGCAAGGTGCAAGATAGCATAGATGATGATTGTCGGCACCGTTGTGATGATGACACGTGGCAGCGCAAGTTAGCAAGTCTTCTGTGATGGTGACACGTGGCACGGCGCACGTTAGCAAAGTCAACTTTCACAAATTCTGAAACCGTTGACCCGACGCACTTTAGCAAAACCGGTGCACGCTGAGCGTCGCGGCGCGCAAAGCTCTAGCGTCGCGACGTGAAGAAGATGAAAATATTCCTGTTGACGCATTTTTGTCCGGTTTTGCCCTAAATTGCCTCCAGTGCTGTCCAAACTTTATTTATCTGCAAAATAACAACAAAACACATCAAAACGTTCATAAATCTCGAGAAACAATACAAAACATTAGGTCAAATGAGTGAGAAATAGTGGTATAAATACCACTTATCACTTGTACTTGTAATTAAAATCTTCCTAAAGCTTGCTATTTATAACAAAACTTAAGCAATTTTTAATTAATAAAAGTTGTAATCAACTTTTAAGTGGGCTTAATCCAATTTGTCCAAATATGTATAATTAGGTGTGACTAATCTCCATTATCTCTCACTTTGATTTAATCCAATTAAATCAATCCAAGGATTAGGAAATGGATTATTTCAATGTTTTCCACTTTGATTTAATCCAATTAAATCAAGCCAAAACCACCTATTATTACATATTTACAATTACCATAATATCCTAAAATGGTAAATATAATTATGATAATACAATTAAGCCATTGTGTAATTATTGAATTAATCCAATTGGGTCAAAGTAAATAATCAATGTTATCCAATAACACTTGATTATCTTAGTTGATAATTATAATATCGAATATTATATTTAATCAAAATTAATCGGCTACCCAAGTGCTCAACGAGTACACTTCATATTGAGACTCTCTAAGTTCAGACACGTTCGTCATATAAGCCTAGCTAATATGTACGCAATTCAGCCACCTCTAAATTCGCGAAGAACATGAACGACCTTTCTTAACTATACAAGTCGATGTCATCACATATGTTTAACAATCCCTCCATCGTAGGCTATCCGAGTTGTGCTTAAAAAATATAGAATACACCGTTAAGTTTCCGAGGCGCACATCGCATGTCGACATGTTCACGATTCTTCACAACTGATGCGATCCACCCTAGGTGATCGACTTTAGCCAAAGATTTAAGAATCGTGACTTTACTAATATGGATACCTAAACCCATTATAGTACACATATGGGCTGACGGATCCTATCTTGCTTCGCACTTGATTACTGAGTGCATCGGTCCACACCCAACAAACATCTAAAGGCTAGACCATGAAAGATTTCTAACATACGTGGCATCAAAGTGTGGATGATCTCACACGAAATCAATGATATCCTATAATCAAAAGATTACATATGCTACTCGACTCGATGAGATTTTTATTGACGGTGGTGTGTACTTCAAACTATTAGGAATCACCTATGAGTCATTTAGTATTCGCTTCAACGAATACCTCCATGTCTATACATGTTTCCAAAACTCATGGTACATATGGTTAAACTATTGGAACTCCAATTCTAATATACGACATGTGCTAGTCTTTTAGGTTATAGGAATTCGACCGTATTCCAAAACCAACGACTAGGAATATTTACTTTAAAAATAGTTTACACCTAGTGTCAAGACTAATCTAAGGTCGATGTCCTTCTTTGCATATCTATACATCAATCTAATATGCATAATAATGATGAACGGAAAATATATCAATATTTATCGCCCCTTTTACTTAATATTTTGTTTAGTTTCTCGGGTTTGATGAATGTTTTGATGTGTTTTAGTGTATTTTACAGATAAAATAATATTGGGACTCAATGAAATCATTTAGGATGAAATATGGGTCAAATAAGAGTAAAAATTGGACTTGACATATTATATTTGGAGATTGGAAACTTGAAAGGGCGTTCTAACGAAATACAGTTTCAGAAATTCCAATTTTGCGCAATTGTCGTATTTTGGGCATAACGTTTTACTCCGATATCGGATTGAGCTGATTCAAGTTCCAGATTAAAGAAGACTCAAATATCTACAACTTTTAAGAACAAAATAATTTCGAATTCTAAAGATTGCATGACCGAAATTGATGAAACATCCGAAAGTGTGTTATGTGTAATTATTAAAGTCATTTTCAAAGCAATAAATAAATAAATAATAAAAATAGTCAAACTTCCACCAAACATGATAGCAATTAGTGGAGCAATTAATAATGGATTTGGTGGAGCAATTAATAATGGATTTGGTGGAGCATTTAATAATGGATTTGGTGGAGGTAAAATTTTGCCTATAAATACCAAGCCATTTTATTTGTAAATTCATACTTTCTTCTTTGAAATTCCTTAAAAATAACTAAGAAGATTATATCTTGCTTATTTATTTACAGCTTTCAATAATTAATTTCCACTTTCGCATTTTCTTTTCTTTACTTTTAAGTCTTTACTTTCCGCAATTTACTTTTACACAATGAGGAGGTAACTCCCCCTTGCTGGGGTAAAATGTAAAGTTTTTATTATTGCTATTTAGATTAATCTCCCTTAATTATACTATAATAAACCTGACTTAATGAGGATACCGCCATATTGGTCGGTTGGTAATTAATTATAAATTGGTTTTAACCTGACTAAGTATGAATACCGCCTGGTTGGTCGGTTGGTAATTAATTATTAATTTGACATAATCAGGATACCGCCTATATGGCTGGTTGGTAATTATCACGCAAAGTTAATATATTATATTAAGGGAGATATCTGAAATAGTAGTAATAAAAATGGATCCTCTAACCCCCAACATTTTCTTTTATTGTACTTTTACTTTATTTACTTTTCAGCAATTTACTTTTCAGCAATTTACTTTTCAGTATTTAATTTCCAACAATTTACTTTATGTCTTTTATTTTATTAAAGTTTTTACCAGCCCTAGTTATGTGTCATAACTAAGTTAGGTATCTGGGGTTACGATGAAGTCCAATATCACCGGTTTATAAGGGGTTAAATTACTGTTTGGGTAATATAAATGTTTATTTATTGAGTCTTAGTCTTAATGTATCTTGTTAACTGACCATTAATAAGATTGATTCGGTAAACTTAAAATGAACTTGGAAAATGGATTTTAGGTTTAAGACCTTAGACTTAATAGCCCACGATCTTCATTGAGGATAGATAACCCTTTAATAGATTTCCTTACATGATAGGAATATACCTGTCGGGCGGGGGTAGCATAATTTGAACTTAATCTTAATGAATTCAGAAAACTTAATTGATATAGGAATATAATTAATCGGGTTACACTGGATATTTGTATCTGACCATCGGAAGAGTCTTCAGATATTCATTGATTATTGTAGAATGACTGTGTTATTTGGGTTGTTAGAATTTGCTATCAGGCAAGAGAATTTGTTTTCAAAGATATCTTTGTAGGGGAAATGTGATTTATAGCGTTAATATAAGGTTTGCTGACTGTTGGCATTTTAGTCATGTGTGGTTCTAGATGATTGTGGAATTTACTTCTCTTCTTGTTGCTTTAGAACTGTTCTTTCTCTGAAATAATGATTTTTCCTTTATCTAAAAGAAACTTGATGCTTAATTGACAGAGAAGTGATGTGCAAGATAATAAGAGATTTTGCTAATATTGATTGTACAGTCCAAAAAGTTTAATTCTTGGTTAATTTTGACTTTTCTGATTGCTTGCATGAATAAGCTCCCGTGTTGTGATTGATTAGTAAAAGCAAAACATAATATCATGTTTTTCTTTGGCTGCAATTTCACTTGTGCGTCTTACAGATGAAATCCTTATAGAGAGCGTGAATAATTTACTTCACCATTATTTAATATGTTAACAACTCTTATTATGTCGTAATTCTATTGGAATGTGGTATATATGATTATAATAAATATTTGGTTTATTTTCTTTTTAGGTCCGCCACCATCATTTTGGTTTCCGTTCTTGCTGTTGAACATCGGATAAAAATTGAAAAAATGGAAAAATAGTTTTGTCTCAATATTTGGTTTATCTTATGATTTTTGGTCTTTCTTTCTTTCTAACAACTATTTCCATCTTTGATTGTATTCTGCGCATTATCAGGTGGACATACAATGATCCTCTTCCGGCCAAGTACAATGCGAAAATGGCAGGGATGAATGCACCAATTGCGAAACCCAAAGGAAGCAAGAAGCTGAAAGATTGGGAGACTCGCTAAATTCACAAAAGTACTGTCAAGTACGAATAGAAGGCCATCCTTTATTAAGCCTTTTAATTGGATGAAATATGCTACGAGAAAAATATAGTTTTGTGTGTATGCAGGTAATAGAGTTTATTATTTGCTGTAACTTCTCCCATTGGAGCTTTATGAGATAATGATTTTAGATAGAGTACAATGGATTCAGGATTCGTAGAGCCAATCCCATATAATGGAAAAGACTAGCATTTGATTTGGCAACTTCATCTGTCTGAATTTGTTCCTAGCAGTAATGTGTTGGGGTTGGTGCTCAAAGCGCCAATTCCCGTTTGTAGTTCCTTGAAAATACTTTTGTAAACTTTTTATTATGAATAAAATGAGCAGTTTCTATAATATAATATATCTTGTTACATGGTAAAGACGTAATTGACCTTAAGATGATTAGTCATGATACAGTTACAAAAGCGTCACAACTGACATTGAGTTGTATCATGACATTGTCATTCTTAGACTGTTTCTGGTCAAGGTTTACACTACTTGGTCAGTAAAGTAAACCCGTTGGGACCGGTACATGTCGTATACTGAATATATGATTTCAATGGTTTCTCAATGAACCATGAGTCTTGGAGACTCATATAGACGTGTAGGTGTTTATAGCGGATAAACACTGAATGACTCACCGAATATTCTACATGAATGGTACACCAACGTCAATAAGAATCTTCTCAGATTGAGTAGCATTTGTGATTCTTCGACTTGAGATACCATTGTAGGCACATGAGACATCTTCCACACTTATATGGCAGTCACGTCACCGATTTATTTAGATCAGACCTCCGCATGTTCGTTGGGTGTGGATAGATCCTCAGGGTGTCCTGTGTGTGTCGAGATAGGATCCGTCAATTCTGTGTACATAGCATAGGTAGTCCATATATGATTAGCAATCAGATAAAACCATGGGCTCGTGATGCACTTTAGAAGTCAGTTCTAAATGTTCTTTTAGATATTGCTAATAGAGACGTCGACGAGATTGTCCCTATAGAGATTTGACGTTTACATCTATATCTCTAGGATATATCCGGATACCAGTGACAGAGGAATTATATATATGACATGACCTCGACCTGTATGATTCAGCGAGTTTATCCGTGGTCGTCATAATTTACGGGTGGGTAAATTATGGACACGAAATTGGATTTCGTGACTGATATGCCTGAATCTAGAGAGTCTCACTAGTGAAATATACTCGTAGAGCACTAGGGCAACATTTATGAATAATACTGATTATTTATAAGTCGTTTAAAGGTTAAACGAAAAATACATACGAATGGACCTAATAATCATTTCCTAATTTTTGTGTATTTGCATTTAATGATAGATTTTATCAAATACACATTAATTAATTTTCAAATTGAGATATTTGACTAATATCATAAATATATATGTATTTTGATATTTAATGTAAATATAATATATATATTTAAAATATTTATATTTATATTTGAATAATTATTTAATTGTTAAATAAATAAATTAATTAAAATATAAATATCCTAAGTTGTGATATTTATGGAAATGCTTTTAGTTGCTTTTGTTGACTTATTGAATAATTCATTAAATGTGTAATGATTTATAACACAAGTTGATAAAACAAATTAATGAAACAAAATTAAAATATCTAGATATTTTTTCTTCACCAAATTCGGCCAAGTGAATTTGTGTGAGGAATATATTATTTTGTTTCATTTCATTAGGTTAAGGGTTTCATAAGTCATAAAAAACACAAAAGAGTTGAGAAAAAAATGCTTGAAGGCTAAAGAAGAAAGCTTGAAAAATCTTTGTTTTTGTAAGTTTTTCTTTAAAGTCTTCAACATATAAAATATTTCTAATATGCTTAGCTTCAATATGTGTTTCTTTGATGTTGTCTCTACACTTATAATTTGTGTTTTAATTGATTATGAACTCAAAGGAGAGATGTATGCATGTATGGTTTCCAAGTGAGCTTGAAATTGTTTCATAAGCTCTCTTTTGATTATTTGATAATTATGTTGCCATTCTGGAGTTGCTAAGCCACTCATTAATGACCTATAATTGTTCTTGAGTTGTTTCATTGGTGGTGAGACTTGTTTGGTGTGGTAAAGTTTGAATTAAAGTGATGGATTTAATAGATTTGGTGAAATTTGTCAATTTGAAGAAATTTTAAAAATTAGGGTTCTTAACCCTTTCCAAATTTGGGATTTTTCATATATGTGATATAATATAGTGTGTATATGATGCATATAAAATTTTGGGTTGATTGAATTTGATCTTAACAAATTTTGAACATAAAAGGACTAAATTGCAAAATCTAAATTTTCCTGGGTGCTCTCGGCAATTTGACTAAAAATGGGGTTTTTGTTGCAATCCAATTTTGATGAGTTGGACTTGTTAGAAATCATTTTAGAAATGATTTAGAATCATCCAAAATTATATTTGATAATTTTAGGACTAAAGTGATCAATTTGCAAAGTTATGGGGCAGTTCGGTAATTACCAAGAAATTTGATCTCTTGTGTAATTTTTCAGAATTTTATGCTTGTTTGAATTTATATAAATAAGTTTTTTTAATTGATTCAAGAAAAATTTTGAAATCGGAAAATTTTAATTTTCCGCGATTCTGCTGCGTTACTGGATTTTCACCATAAAACCCCTATATAATGCAGCAGCAAAAGTATTTCAGAATGAGTGTCCCTGGAGAATCAATGATTGTGTAGGCAATGTTTTGTGAATGTTTTAAGCGATGTAGTGGAAATTATCCCATGAGACATGACTTGGTGGTGTAGGGTTTAGGATCTCACCTTAAAGTCATGGGTGCGAATTCAGAGAGTATATTTCTTGTATGATCCCGAGACAATCAGAGGTTTTATCTATTTCGTTTAAGCTCAAAATGAGTGATTTAATGGTGGAATTTTTCACGATTTAAAAAAAATATATAGTGAGTGATTTAGTGGGTGGGGTTTCTAATGATTTTTAAAAAAAAATAGTGGTAATTGCTCTATGATGTTAGTGGCTTCAGTGGCCGCGTCACGTGGCAGTGGAAAGTCAACAAAAAAATTAGAAGTGGTCGGCAAATGAATATAAAAATAAACATACTCTCTGTACACGCGCCAAAATAAGGATAGCACGTGTCATTAATAACTTTGTGTCCCGTGAGAAAGCGAGTATTGTAATAATATACTCGAGAGCGTCGAATGTGCAACTACATTTGAAAATAACTTTTGATTTAAGGGTGTTGCTAACATACCCTTGGGTATCTGATACCCAAGGGTTGTTAGATTTAAAAAAAAAAATTAGAGTAACTGGTTGCAACAACCGGTTACAACCAGTTACTCAAAAAAAAATTAAAAAAATTATTTTTTATTAAATAAATTATAAAATATTAATGAAAATAAAATTATAAAAAAAATTTAGTGTAAGTTTTTAAAAATTTATTTTTATAAAATACTGATAAAAATAAAATAATATAAAAACTTTAATTTTTTAAAATACTGAAAAAAATAAAAAAATAAAAAAATATATTGCATATTGATTGGTGAAAGTTGCAAGTTTAATGGTAGAAGTTGCATATTCAATGGTCATAGTTACATGTGTGAATTTCGAGGCAGATGCAATTGCATGTTATTGCTAAAGTTACAAGTCCAATGGTTTCATTTTGCATGTTTATTGCTAAATGTTTCAACTTCGAAATATTGCATATTTATTGATGAAAGTTGCAAGTCTAATGGTAGAAGTTGCATATTCAATGATCATAGTTACATGTGCGATTTTCGAGGCAGATGCAATTGCATGTTATTGCTAAAGTTACAAGTCCAATGGTTTCATTTTGCATGTTTATTTCTAAAGGTTTCATCTTCGAAATATTGCATATTTATTGATGAAAGTTGCAAGTCTAATGGTAGAAGTTGCATATTCAATGATCATAGTTACAGGTGCGAATTTCGAGGCAGATGTAATTGCATGTTATTGCTAAAGTTACAAGTCCAATGGTTTCATTTTGCATGTTTATTGCTAAAGGTTTCATCTTCGAAATATTGCATATTTATTGATCAAAGTTACAAGTTTAATGGTAGAAGTTGCATATTCAATGATCATAGTTACATGTGCGATTTTCGAGGCAGATGCAATTGCATGTTATTGCTAAAGTTACAAGTCCAATGGTTTCATTTTGCATGTTTATTGCTAAATGTTTCATCTTCGAAATATTGCATATTTATTGATGAAAGTTGCAAGTGTAATGGTAGAAGTTGCATATTCAATGGTCATAGTTACATGTGCGATTTTCGAGGCAGATGCAATTGCATGTTATTGCTAAAGTTCCAAGTCCAATGGTTTCATTTTGCATGTTTATTGCTAAATGTTTCATCTTCGAAATATTGCATATTTATTGATGAAAGTTGCAAGTGTAATGGTAGAAGTTGCATATTCAATGGTCATAGTTACATGTGCGATTTTCGAGACAGATACAATTGCATGTTATTGCTAAGTTACAAGTCCAATGGTTTCATTTTGCATATTTATTGCTAAAGGTTTCATCTTCGAAATATTGCATATTTATTGATGAAAATTGCATATTTAATGGTAGAAGTTGCATATTTAATGGTCATATTTATGCGCCCTAGCACAAATGTTGTGTGGTTTTTTTCTTAAAAATGATTTAATTTTTTGTTTTTCAAGTTTAAAATATTAGTTGCATCTTTTAAGGTTGAAAGTTGCATCTTAATGGTGAAATTGCATTTTGATGGTGTGAAGTTGCATGTATTAATTATATCTAACAATTACAAATTATTCAATATCATGCTTATTACTTCGATTCGATCTCGATTTCGTGTTTAATGATTATAAGTTAATACAAAATGATAAAACATTACAAATAATGACCACATATAATTAATATTGATATATATTTTTATTATCCCTCGTTAATTACATATGTTAATTTAACATGTATACGAGTTTTATACTTATTGTTTTCGCTTACTATTTTTATTCATTACGACTAGGGGTGGAAATTTTTGGTAAGCATTTCGTTTATTTATTCGATTCAATTTGCTTTAAAGCGAATGTGAGTTTCAAACAATATATTCGTTTAATCAATGGGTCGATTCGATTTAAAGTGTTTATTACAGTTATGGAATACGAATTTAATATCATGAATACGTTTA